>CM032233.1:22030000-22105000 GCA_019009955.1 Riptortus pedestris
TATTTAATTTTCTATAAGATTAATTCTATACATTATTTCGATCCGATGTAAAGTTACGTAGATATTTCGAATTTTCAAAATTCCCCCCATCTAATCCCCCCTGGTCCGATTTCAGCACTTAACGAACTTGATCTTTCTTTTTACACAAAACCACTAAATGTCGAGTTTGGTAACGATTAAACAAGAATCGCGACCGCTAGAGCGGTAACAGACAAATATATATAGATAGATATACACAGTTTTGAACGGACCTCATTTTCGTCATCTCAGTTAGGATCGATGGACATTTGAATAAAAATTTCGAAAATTGCGCCATGAGTACAACCTCAATAGTTGATTTCCCTTCAGGGAAATCTGCTAAAGGAAAAGATCTATAAAACAAACATCATTTATCTTATTAATATAAACAATTTCTTCGGAAATACACTGACTAGGTTTTAAATTCATTCAGAAATTAATACAATGTAAAATTGTTGATATGGATATTTCAATTGAATATTAAAAATATATTGTATTAAGTGTCCCATAATTACAATTAATGATATATTTGGATTGGTAAGTTTATTGAAACACGCCTCGATGAAGTAAAAAATTATTCTGGTGCCTAATTACACCGGCCACAATTCTTGAAAAAGGAGGTTTGAAACAAATCCCATAAATCCCCGTTTAAACAATGACTACCAACTCAGGGTTCCCGATCAGTAGATTTAATATCACAAAACTAATTTTAATTACATTACCAACAGCGTGAGTAATCAGTCGAATGCAAACAATAATCCTAAACTCTGAATGCAGGTAATGACTAATTGCTAGGATTGTTAATTATTGAATCCCAATTGCATAGAATCTCAGTTTCACACCTCAACAACCTCGATTGATTTAATGGCCACTCTATTATTTATGCACTTTCCTTGTTGCTTTAATGTGGAATACTCCCAGATGTTCCATTGCCGTAAAGACCCATCTATTAAAATATTCAATTCTAATCCAATAGCAAACTAAAATACAAACACACACACACACACATACACACACGTTAGAAACAAACCTGCGTCATGGTAAATTTTTAAATACGAAAATGGTACTATTAACAAATGTGTGATACATACTATAATATAACAAACACTTTGAGGAGACCTACCATACACTTTGACTGAATTACTACATGACTGTAGCCCGTACATAGACCGCGTATTACAATACTTGAAACAAAACAACATTTTCAAAAAATTATAATGTAGGGCAATACTGAAAATATTTGCAGAAATGAGCATACTTACGTAAATATAATAATTATATGTTATAGGTTAAATATGTTATATGTGTTGAATATGTTATATATTAAATATGTTATGTGTTAAATATGTTGCAGGTTATATGTTAAATATGTTATAGGTTATATGTTGAATATGTTATATGTTAAATATGTTATAGGTTATATGTTAAATATGTTATAGGTTATATGTTAAATAGGTTATATGTTAAATAGGTTATATGTTAAATATGTTATATGTTAATTATTATGCTGTATATTAAATAACTGATTCGTCGCTAAATCGCCCCTGTTGCGAAATGCGATTATTATATGAATAAAAAAAAAAAAAAAAAAAACACTTTGAGGAGGGATATAAAGTTCCTATCACACATTAATAAAATAAAAAAAACAATTAATGTGAATAAGCCAAGTGTATCTTTTTTTTCTTTTAAATCCAATAGGTATCATTATTTCAAAAATATAATTATTTCGGCACGAATACTTAGACCACAACATAAGCATCATTTTTAAATGAACAGTTTAATAGTTATGAGCAATTTAAGAAAATGTGGTAGTACCCTTGATTTTTCCATATATGCAAAACATGGAAGGTTGTCATCGAAGTAAACGTTTGTAAATTTGATTATTGATGATCTATGAATTTAAAAAAAAAGTTCTAAACAAATTATTTTTTTAAATTATGATTGAAAACCTGTTTTTTGAAATGGATAAATGAACATTGGCGTTTGGGCGTGAGTCTCTTAGTAGTTTCTAATCAAAGTTTGGAGTACGTCATACGAAGCTTGAGTAGACAAGATAAATAAATGAGAAAATCTGATCTCTACTCAATTTTGAGTTACGTAATGACAGCTAGATTGAAGAATAAGAAAGTCTTGAATATTTATAATACAACGTATAGTCGAGTAAAATAATATATTGCTTGATATTAGTCACTCTCCTTAAAGACTATTCGCTAAATAGCGATATTGAGCTCATCTTCCTACTTTAATAGACAGCAACAATCAATAAGGATCAGTTTTGCTATCAAATTATTGCTTAAAAGAAATATTTATAGATAAATATAACTGTACAACCTTCAAAAATGCGTTTTCAATACTTTTGTAGATTGTTTTAAACTACGGTTTACACTTCACATTTTTAAAATATATACCTGCAGCTCGTTATTAGTTCATAGTATGTTTTGAATACATTTATTATCTATAGTAGAATTAAGTATTCTTCTTATTCTGCGCCCAATATTCTTCATAACTAAATGACAAGGGTAACCAATAAAAATACCTTTTTTCCCCTCAAACTTTATTCACAATTGCCCTACACGTTTGAAGCTTACCTACCATCTCTTCAGGGGGCATTCCTTTTCATTAAATAAGAACATTAATTTATAAAAACCCAATGATATTTCATTTCTACATTAACAAGTGTTTACTAAAACAATATATTTATTGAATGTAATTACATATTGCTCACTTACAGTTCTGAAATGCTCGTTCCCTCTTAAATTTTTTGAAATGACCCTTACACACTGGGGAGGTACTTGAAACTGAGATTCCCGAAGTTGGTTAAACCAGCTGACTGTAATTCGATTATTTTCGCGTAATAATTTGAAATAGATTTTTTAAAAATATAAAATGTAGATGAAGGTATTTCATTTTGGGTTTTCTGTTTGCTACTATTTTTCTACTTTGCATGATGTGAATATTCTCTTTTATTTTTCGTTTGATATTATTTATTTTCTTATAGATTATTTTAATGCTATCAAAATTGAAAGTGTGTTTTTTTGGGGAGAAAAAGACAGTAATAGTGAATAGGAATGATTACACTATGAAAATGCAAAATATTTTAAATGGTAAACAAATGTTCAAAAGATATATTATGATCCGATAAGCAACCTACAAAACAAAGTCTTAAAGGGAATTATGGACAATGAAATAAATATGGGCAAGTCGATATCCACGCCAAAAGTGCCTCTAAAAGTAGCGAAGAGGTAGTTTACAATAAAATTACTTGGACTATGTTAAAATCTTTACTAAGAGAAAAAAGTATTCATTTGTGGCAACAGAGATGGAATCAACCAGATAAAGGATTACATCTAAAATTAATATATTCCTGTTTTAAAAACCAATATCTCTCTATCCCAACATTTTACATTTTATCTAACACAAATACTAACTGGACACGGAAATACAAACTCTTAATTAAACAGATTCAAACTTACTGACTCAAATACTTGTAAATGTAACATTTACACTGAACCAGACATTAACCCACCTGATTTATGAATGTAGACTGACTCAAGACATACAAAGACAGTTAAAGACTCATATTGGCTATCCCGACATTTTATTTTCAAAACACCTAAATTTATTAAAAGCAATAGCCTGTGATATTCTTAAGCTGAGAGGGGAAAGATATAATATTAATATTATGTATTTAATTTATTGGTAATTTAATTGTATTCCTGAATTGTTCTATTTAATGTTTTTTGTTTTATTTTGTCAAGTTTAATTTTCATAATCTTATTTACATTTTTAATATGTACATATATTATTATATAAAAATTTTTTAAAAGTTTTGGCGAAATGCACATATAAAGCAAATATGCATGGGATGTGCAGAAAATAAAATTCCTCCAAATTGGGTTACTATGTAGGGGAAATACAATACTTAAACGTATATGGACAAATTGATAAAAAACAATTTTGTAATGAAAAAAGATAAAATTTATAAATTACAATAGTATGCCACCACATATCTATGGTTTAATTCAATTAAAATTCAACAGAATTTTTCCAACCAATTTTGACAAGTTTCTGCGATGTGTCCTTATGTATGTGGGCCGTTTTGTGAAACCATGTTAAATGAAGCTCATCAAAACATTTTGATTAATTCAAACAATAGTCTTAGATGAAAGTTTTGTCGTATAAGTCTGATATTTGTTATTATTATTAAAAAACCCAAACTATGTTTCAAAGCGTGGTATATATTAGAAAGGGCGGTCTGAGGAGGCCCTGATATGAGATATGTGGGAGTATGGTAGTGGTATAGTGGAAAGAGAGACCGGAATGAAAAAGGGAGCACAAAGAGAGCGAAGATAAGTTACTTAGAAGGCCAGCGAAGGAACAATGTGTCCTGAGTAGGGCTAGCCACTATGAGCTAGAGCCTTCACCATCGGCCCTCACTCTTCTCTATCTCTCTCTAAAACCACATACGCTACAAACAAGAAATACAAACGGATTTTTTTTTCTAGACTGAAATACCCGTCTTGGAAAAGCTCTATCGACAACCATTTGAGATCAAATTTGGTGCCTTTGTGACACTTATTGAAAAATGTTCTCCATAGGGAACTTTTTATTAGATTTGATTCCCCTGAAGGGATTTTTAAGTTGTACTTATGCTAAAAAAAAAAAATTCCTCAAACGTGCATCGATCCTACATAGGCGATGACGAAAATAAATTTTGATCGAAATAAGATATATATAATAAAACTAGCAAATGTACCTGGCGTTGTTCACATGAATAACGATGGTATTTTAATAGCAAGGCTTCAATGTGTGCAATTACACTTCCCATCAGGGCATATTTTTTATTCCTTAGGGCCAGGTAACTGTAGGTAGAATAGACATTTTAGTTTTGAAGAATGAATGAAATTGAGTCCCTAATCAATCCTTCTCTAGTGTTTTGACACACCGTGAATATTTCAAATCATAATCATGGACAGAATTTATTATACTTGAATATCACCTATAATTTATATATTTCCTGTAAAAAACCGAGCACAAATTATGACGTTAAACATAATATTATATACGTAACAGTAAAGGTGAGTTGAAAGTAATTCCAATTATGCCAACATTCCACAGGAAATAAGTTAACGCAATTAACTGTCTCCCAACAACTTCCGCTCCCGCTTGAAGGTTGTACATGAAACATTGTATTATTTAAATTAATTATTCAAAAAATTAAACAATTCAAATGTTCTAATAATTTATATACCAGGTGGAAATAAATAACATTGGTAGTACATAAATAGTTTAATCATTATTCAAAAAGCGTGGTGAGGGGAAGATACTGCCCACACTGCACACTGAATAACATTTTAAACAGTCATATTGGTTTTAAACACATATTGTCTTTTGTCATAATGACATTACCATGTAGCGTTTAATAGTTATAGATAGTACATAATTATTTCAATAACGTAAAAATAACAGTGGAAAGAAGATTATATTCCTATACCAGAAATAAAGAGTTTGATTCCCCACATCTTCAGTTATCACTCTGTGTGCAAATTCAGCATGCTTTTGTTTAAGTAATAAATTATAAAAATTTAATAATCGAAATGCTCTTATAGTTTGAATTTATATTGGGAGTTAATAGCCAGGTTAAATTCTAGGGAAAATAAATAACAAATGAGGTAGTGTGGGGGGGGCGAAGGACTCAGATTTATAACCTCACAACTAGACGTTACAGCAATCCCAAATTTCAACATTCTAAGGCTAGCCGTTTTTGATGTATGCAAGTTACGTACTTGCATAGAGAGGTCAAGCTTTAACTAGTCAATATAGGACCAGGAAAGGTCAACGTCCATTGAAATCTGGAAACCTAACATTTTTGCGATTGCAGTACTACATTTATTTCGTACAAGGAAGTAAAAATACATATTTCCAGACAGGCACTTTTTCATATGTAATACCTTAATGAGTGATGCTACATACGATGTAATGAAAGACTCATTGCTCATTATAAAGGGACTGAAATGCATCTTGACCGGTCTGAAACCTCTGGACATACATTCGAGTGTAACATGGGGAAATTTACATGCAAGGAATGGTTACATTCTAATATAACATGAAATTCACAAATAGAGGAGTTGAGGAACTCACCATATACACTATTTGAGTTCATAGAAACGGATTTACAGCCATATTTGTAGACGGAGAAGGAAAACGAGCGAGGGATACGTGGCCACGAGCTGTGTGCCCGCTTGGAACTCACACAGCGTGAGAGCAGTAGTCTCTTTTCAAGATCAAATGAGAAAGTACTTTATTGTTGCATGTCCTCAAACTTGTTCTGTTTGTTGAGGTTTTCCCTCTGAAGTGTATATTGATTTTGAACTCCGGTGAAAGAGAGGCTGCCTTTTCTTCATAATCCTCTCGAAACCAACCCTCGCCCACTCGTCGGCTCTTCTCCCATCCCCCCCCCTTGACTACACTTTTTATTAAAATTCTACTTAAAGTAAATATGTGAAGATGGTCAGAGTTACACAAGAGTACGGGTTGGCTACTTACTGTTTCTCGTAATTTACTTACTTACAATACTATCCTCATTTCGAGGAGAATAGTCCAAAAGCTCAATGTTTTATAGTAAGTCTACAGTTAGAGTGTTGGCAGTACGGTTCATCTTCTCCAGTAAGTAAGTATGAGACAATCATGAATGGCCAATTCTCAGCCTCGTTAAAACTACTTCTTCTCATCTAAATAACCTTTTTGAGAAAGGCAATTCTCGAATTATATGTTTCAATTTTCGAAGTTTGTTGTCAGTTGTGGCAAACCAAGATTTCTGCCATGAATTGAGCATCATGTGTTTAGCTTGGGCTTGAATATCTTGATGTGTACAATATGTGTTGTCGAAAGTTCTTTTTTGAGTAGCTGATTTGGCGAGGTCGTTTACTTATGTGCTTTGTCTAATGTTTGTATGTGTGGGTAACCAAGAGAAAGTTATTCTTTTGCTTAATGTTTGGATTTTGTGTAATATGTACGAGCTGATTCTATGTGAACTATATATGTTTTTAATGATTGTAATGAGCTAAGAGAGTCAGTGCAAATTATGATGTCCATGTCCGTAGTTTCAGCTATGTTGTCTATCACAAGTTTCAGGGCTTCTAGCTCAGCTGTATATATGCTAGAGTCATCTGGCAGCTTTATTTGAAAGTTAACAGAGCCAACATTTGCAGCTGTCCCTACTCTTTGGTCCGTTTTTGATCCGTAAATATGTGTAAATAAATAGATCTTGTTTATTGTCTGCTAGCTGATAAGTAAAATGTTTTTGGTAATAATACTCAAAAGTCGGTTTAGATTTAGAGTGCTAAAAAATATACGTCTATATTTCCTATAAAAAGAATTATATATATAACAGGTTAGTAATATGTAAATTTATATTTACAAAATAAGAATTGTTTAAAATATATAATAAAAAATTCATTTAATTTTCTGTTACCTACAGCAAGTTTGGTAGTTTCTTTTCTAGAGTAATAAAAAGTAAATAGTTATGACTGGATTGAAAAATTACCTTTAAACTTAATTCACAAGCAGTTATCAAAAGAAATTATTTTATGCATTGAATTACAAGACGTCCTTTAGATTCCCTCAAATGAGCACACCATTCCTTCGACCGATAAAACAAAGATGTTTTTTGCTTTATTTATTTTTTTTTTTTTTTGGGAGCCGTTTAGTACTTTCTCAAAACGTCTTTGAATATTATTTGAAATGTAGCATATTATTTCAAAATATTCATATACTCTTCATGAAGAAATATCTCACTATGCTCTGTTTTAAAATAAAAAAAAAATCCGCCTCTCAGGGGCTGCGAAAATTAATCAGATTTCCCTCGTGAAGTTTAACAATAGATAAATCTACATACTTATAACACAACAGCACCGTCAATAAATACAAACGATAATAAGAAACCTCCAGACGGGAAGCACCTGAAACGTAAACAAATAGGTGTACCAACTTCTCACAGGAAAGAAAAACAATTACGGAAATATATCAGAATATAACATATTAATTATATTGAACACTATTTAATATATCTATTACTGTAATTTATAATGGATCAGTATAATTTTTATCTCTATTGATCAAATTTTAGTAGTCCAAAAACATACGAGGGGGGTGGGGGGGTCACCAGAATATATTTGCATGTATGTCGAATAATAAAGGTCTCTTGAAAACAATATCTGGTATTTAAGCTTCGAATAATGTGGTTTATTATATAACTGAGTATCGTTTATGTAACATGAGTAGAAGTGGGGGTTTACTGCAGGCTGAAAACTGAAAAATGCAAATATCTCGGTTAATATTCAAGATATAGAATAAATTTATATAGCAATATTTATGGTACATTTAATTTTCAATAAGACTAACTCAGATACCCGGCTTCGCCCGGGAATTTATTTGAGTCTGGATGGTGATGGTATTTTTTTGGCAAGGCTTTACTTTGCACAATATTTTGACATTTACCCATCCCAGTGTTTAGGGTTAATACCCGTCATTTCTGTGGATTTTTAGTAATAAAATTAATTTTTTATGTAAGACTTCACTGTATTAAATATTGTTATATTTCCCGTTCCCTGTGCATTATGCATAAATTTAAATTATTAAGGACAAAATATTAACATACATTTGAATTAATTTTTCCAGGTTAGGTCCCTGGTAGTTCATATTGAAAAGAATTGTTGAGCAAATTTCTCTAAATAACAAAATAAACAACTTTTGTTATGTGCATATTTGCCGAAACCCCAATAGGAAACGAAAAAATTTTTAATTTCAGGCCTCCCTTATAACCCGCACTCCTGCCCGTCCCTAGAAATGTTAGCAGGCTTATAAGGAAGGCGTTAGTGCTAATACACATACCGAGTGCTTTATTTTGTTCGGTTGAGTCTTTTGTGCCAAATAAAATTGTTGACTCTGCTATAATTTTTAGCATATAACGCCTTTATACTTCGGTATACGACGATTGTGTATATAACAAAAGTTTCTCTAAATAACAAAATAAACAACTTTTGTTATGTGCATATTTGCCGAAACCCCAATAGGAAACGAAATATCACTATCCCAGAATAGGCCCATCCCTAGAAATGTTAGTATGGCTTATTATAAGGAAGGCAATAGTGCTAATTCACATACCGAGTTTGGTTTAGTTCGGTTGGGTTTTTTGTGCCAAATAAAATTGTTGACTTCCGCAGTAGTTTTTAACGTATAACTCATTTATACTTAGGTATACGACAAAAGTGTATATAACAAAAGTTACTCCAAATAACAAAATAAACAACTTTTGTCATGTGCATAATTGCCGAAAATGCATTAGGAAACGAAATATTGCTATTTTTAATTTCAGCCCTCCCTTATAACCCCCACTTTTGTTCGTTTCAGAGAATATTAACATAGCCTAAAGTCTAAGTTGGGTTAGTAGTAATATACATACCAAGTTTCATAAAATTCGGTTCAGCCGTTTATGCGTGAAAAGGTAACAAACAAACAAACAAACAGACACCAAAGAAACAAAATGCAGTTATGGTGTCTATGACATGTGAAACGAAAAGTTATCGTGAAATTTCGCGAAAAAAATCAATGTACAGACAGAGGTTACAATTTTATATATATATATATATATATATATATATATATATATATATATATATATATAGATTGATGCTATCAAAATAAATTTTATAAATGGACCATGTAACCGATAAAAGAATATAATATTTGTAGAACGAATTGAGTTTTAATCAATTTGTAATGTAATATAGTCCTCATTTATTCCAAAGCACGGTAATGTATGTATTTTTAAGAAGAAACACCTCAATGACAATGAGATAGAACGTTTCCGATTCCAGGTATGGGCACAGTGCATCAAAACTAAGCTAAGTATATTCTTAAGCTCACTCTCTAAGTCTTAGTGTTAGAAAGGTCTTGCTTACGTAATCCTTATTAAAGATAAATGACAATCAGGAATATTTCACGCTAAATGATACAAATGGAATAAGAAATGAAGTAGCACTCTTAAAGCATTATGAGAAAAATATTCTTTCAGAAGAAGGAGAATTATATACCGGAAAAATGTTTAATTCAGTCCTATCATTATTTTATTCGAAGCAAGGCAGCAATTAAATGAAATCGCTCTCTTGGGATTAAGGAAGTTTCTTTAACGACCCTTTTTGAATTAAATTGTGGAAAATATGAGCTTTCTAGGAATAAAGAAATTCTAGGGATTGAATATTAAAGAACTGAAAGAATTAAATTTAATTTTTGTATTGAATTGTAGAAGATTATGATCGTGAACATACAAACGATTCGGTTATATTAAAATTTCTATTAGTAACGACACAATTGTATTTCCTGGAAATATTTTAAAAAAAAAAAAGATGGTTATGAAACTTTTTCTTATATTTAGTAACTTTTTTGGTGTTTTCATACCAAATGGACTCAAAGGGGAGAAAAATGATTGTGCCATAAACGGGTAGGGGTTCATTTATAGGCCAGCATATTAGTTTGTAAGGGCGGCAGTGTGATGGAACTATACACAGTACGGCCATGATTCTCGTGGCTTATACTAATTAAGTAGTTAACACTAGTATAAAAATATTGGAGGATTGACTCATAACGTACTTATGAGCTGCTCATGTCGTAACCAATGGTACGCTGATGTCTTCTCAAATTCGATTTTATTTTTCCGAACTTATAAGTAGTCTATGTTAAAGTAATTTGATGTTGCCCATGCGATGACTAATGATAAAATTGCTAAAAAGTGAAATGAGTAGGAAGTTTGAGATAACTGATTGCTGACTACAGAAAATACAAATAATTCCTTTAATTTTTAAATTGGAGAAAAATTATGAAAACAATTTGCTGCGATCTGGCTGCGGCGATAGACAGTGGAAGCTGGAAGAAATGATAAATCCTACAACCAAATCACTAACAAGAATTTAGGAAGGGTTCACCAACAATCGACTCTAGTCAAAATGTATATATATATATATATATATATATATATATATATATATATATATATATATATATATAAATTTATTTATAATTAAAACTTCACCAATAATAAATATAAAATGAAAATGAAGAGGCACCTTTTAATAATATAATGGGGGACACTTATCTCTACTTATACTATATTATAATTAAACCAGTTAGCTGTTCTTATAGAAGTTCAGACTCTGCCATGATATATAGTGCAGGCGAGAAGTAGTCTGGCTACGGCAGGCCGGAGCAAAGGCTGAAGGATTATCAGGGTGTCCTAAACCGAGCTCTCCTGTCTAGAGAAACACGGATATGACTGCCTTTAATCCTCCGCGACCCCATCCTTATATAGAGCTAATAATAATCTTATATATAGCTCCCGCCGATCAAAATATGCTCAAAAAGTGTATTTAACAGGAAACTATTATCAAAATTCATCCGTAATATTAATTAGTGTATCGACGTTAAGAGCTTTGATTGTTATTATAAAAATCCATTGGTGTTATCTACTAAAATACTAGAGCACATGGTGACAACTCCAAATTGGATATAACTCTTATTTAACGTTTACTGGGGAGATTTTCAACAACATTTTTTAGTTGGGCGGAAACTTTTTTTTTGTTAATTAGTTTCGTTTTACTGTACTTTAACTGTATATTATAAATTGTATCATCTTATAATTGTTTTCCACGAAAAAACCGCTGAATGACAAGTTGTCGTCAACCGCACCGGGAAAGCACCATACTCCCTAGTCGTAGTCTAATAATGTAATTCACGTTTTTAGTTATTATATTTTTACTTAGAAAACCGTAAAATTAAACAATAAAGACATTGTTCACAATCACTGATTGATGAATTGTTATTCAGTAATTTATAATTGATTTTTTATTTATATTTCCTAAAGTATAAAACAATTTGGAATTATAAATTCGGGTTTGAAATAATATTTGACCAACAAAATAGGCTTGTTTTAATTCATTTAGCTACTTTTTAAGTAGATATTTATCATTAGCAACTATTATTAACGATAACTTTAAAAAAATAATCATTCAAACTTACCTTTTTGTAAAATAGTCGAAAACAATTAAAAAAAACAGGGAATCTTACGGCGAAGAAGCAATTCTCTCAAGGACCTCTTTCACTGTGCTAGAGTCAAATACGGAATAGTTTGGGAAAGGCTGGAGCAATCCCCACCCATTTAACTTTGTCTTATTACCTGACGACAATGTGCCGGGGCTCGCCCCTGGGAACAACTCACAAAACCGACACTTGTCGTCAGCCGCAGTCAAAGTGTTAAATATAAAAACTATGTATTTAAGTATTCGTAAATAATAATCTTAATGTGCTCTGTGCTTGCATTAGTCATTTATGATGGGTTTATGTAATGCAATGTCAATTTCATTAAAAATTATAGGCCATTAAATAATTAACAAGATTCGTTATATAACACTTTTTGATCGTACTCGACCAGTTCCGATTACGAGCTTAAATAAATTTTATTTTAAGTTTTATATTCATCGTTTAAATATTGAGTATGGCATCGATGTCATTATTCGATAAGCAAACAATGAGATCTCTGAAAAATACATATTTTTTATGAATAATTTCACATCGAACATATTTTTAAGTAACGCATTTATAAAATAATTAGTATATTGCATTAATTAACCATTTTTGAAACTTTCATTCGTTACATTCGCTGGGAATCAGATGTTTCATGATATATCAGCCTATTGTTATTGCGAGATGAGTGGGATTTACTAAGGGCTTAAAAATAAAACAAGCAAATAACTCAGAGATAGTGAAATAAAGAACATAGAGAACAAAATGTATAAAGAAACTTTTATTAAATTTGCACCATGATTGCTCAGAATGTGTTGATCTATCCCATAATATCCGAGATACTTGATGTTTCTAGTTTCATCCTCTAAATCTCCTTATCTGATATTAGCAATTAGTAAATCACATCTTTAGTTTTAAATAATACGTTTAAATATCGAGTTTGATAACGATCAAAAAAGAATTGAGACAAATAGGGAGTAAACCGGCTAATATATATACACAGTTCAGAAAATACCTACATTTTTCATCTCCCTTGTTGAGTAGATGAACGTTTGCTTTTTTTTTTCTTTCGAAAATCGCGTCATCAGTACAACCTCAATAGCTCATTTCTCTCACAGATAATTTTTTAAAAAATAACTCAATATTTAAAACCTATAAGCAACAGAGAACTTACCCACCTAGAAAGTCTCTCCCGGTAGGCTATGCAGCTTATTTATAATAGAGTGACTGCACCAAAAGTGTACGCCAAAAGAAGCTACACTCTAATAAGTTACCTATGTAGATGACACTACAATCCTTTCTGCCGACCCCGATCCTACTACTGCTTCGAGAAATCTCCAATTCCACTTAACCGAGATTGAAAAATGGCTCAATGCTTGGAGCATAAAGATCAACGAAAGTAAATCTTACCATATCACTTTTTCCCTTCGGCGAAGTTCCTGTCCTCCTGTTCATTTCAACAATATTCCTTTACCACCAGCCGATTGTGACGATTGGAAATCCCACACAATAATTAAAAGACAGAAACTTAACAGACGATTTGGACAACTTTACGGAATGCTAAATAGCAGATCTCACTTGTCTACCGAAAAAAAAAACTAACAATATACAAGTTAAAACTTAACTTAAACCAATATGAACTTACGCAATAGAAGTGTGGGGTACAGCAAAAACTTCGAACATCAGACGCATCCAGACTTTCCAATACAAAGTCCTTGGCACCATAGTAGATGCTCCATATTATATCACCAACCACACCCTCCATAAAGATCTTCATATCTCATTTGTAAAGGACCTAATTCTCCTAAGATTCCTCCTCAATCATCCTAATCCAGAAGACCTTTCCAGTACCACTCATCCATATTCCCCTCCACGGCGCCTCAAAAGACAATGGTCCAGAGATCTCCTATAGGAGTGCAAAGTGAAGTGATAGCAATGGCTATTTTCTTATCAAGTGCCATTCCTCCTTAGCTCTTGACTTTCTTGTCAGGCAGGGAGAGGCTGCTCCTCTCATTGTGGTGAATGTGTGTAGCCTCTGTCGAGAGTGAAGGAATGCGATATTATTGTACATATCACATTACAAAATGTATTTAAATGCAGACTGTAATATTATTAATAAAATAAAATAACTAACTAATAAGGTAAACAGGTGTCCAGGAATTTGACGCCGTGAAAGAATTCCACAGTCAAAGGATCAAAACATCAACATTATTTCTTAAGTGTTCTGAGTTGGTATTCTGGCAGGTGGAAGTGACTTCTAATGTATGTAGGATGAAAAAATTGTTGGCTATGCTTCCACTATAATAATTTATTGAAACGGTAAAGCGCTTTCGATGCTGTGCATCATCGTCAGTGCCGTGTAACAATGTGCCAATGGTTGATGCCTGGTTGAGCTTGCCGGGCTTCCATATTCTGAGTTGGTATTCTGGCAGGTGGAAGTGACTTCTAATGTATGTAATGTATTATAGTGGAAGCGTAGCCAACAATTTTTTCATCCTACAGACATTAGAAGTCACTTCCACCTGCCGAATACCAAATCAGAATATGGAAGCCCAGCAAGCTCAACGTGGCATCAACCGCTCACAGAGGTGCACACACACACACAATTTTGTATACGCACATAATGTTGTAGTGGTTCAATGGTTTATTGAGACTCTAGTCATTCACGTGAGTTGAGCAGTTGGTCTTAATTCTACTTTCGATTCGTGGTCTCGATTACCTATTGGTCAACTGATATTTATTCAGTGACTACCTAACTAAATAAAGTTCTAAGTCCCTTCCTGGCTGAAAAAGATTGGTGACCTGCAGATTAATTATCCCTATTACCCATAATGGATCGAATTTGAAGTCAAGATCATTTAACAGGGATGTATTTAACATACTAATTCATTTAACTATTGAAATGACATTCTGTCTATTCCAATTTTGTAGGGTATTTATTTATTGTCTTCGGGTAATAAATATGGATCATTGATATAAATAATTATCATCCACTCTCTGGTCCTAAGCCACATGTAAATGGTTTTAATTGAAATACCTTAGTGGCAATAATTGATGATTGCATTAACGTTTGCGCTGCTTTTCCAGATTTAAACACGCTACGTTTAACCGAAACCGTTAAATATTAAATTCTTTTTATTGCTTCTTTAATTAACTAGAAAGCATCAAATACATGTAGGACTGGGAGATTCAGCGCCAATTCTGGTTTTTGGTGCACTGAAATAGGAAATTAAAACGAACAGCTTAAATGAGGATAATGGAATTAAAAAATTCTATACAACCGGAACGTTTAGCTAATGAATGGAAACCCCCGATTCACGGATACTTTAAGCTTCTTTCTATGTAAATTAATTTATTTTGTCCATTGTTCAATGAGAAAAAATAACTGATCTTCCACCTGTTACTTTTTATAATTAGGATAGCAAGGCTTTAATGGTATTATTTGGTTACAGCTTGCAATTTTTAACTTCCTTCTAAAAGTCACACTTCAGGGCGCAAGTATCAAAATCATACTATAGCCATTAGAAACTCAATATTTCTGTTGTCATACCTATCGGTGGAGACCGTCGTAACTGGCTGATGATCGAGTACAGCTGGCAAGCACTTTCGATGCTATGGCACCCTCTTCAAGCCCGTCAAAAGCTTGTGCTGAGCAGTAACCTTTACTCTCCTCAGTACAGTATCATTTATACTGGCGATTCTAACCCTTTATTTCAATATTTCTTTTGGGTTTTAATAATTCATATGAACTTTGTGATTAAGAAGAATTAGAGACAAACGCCCATTGCAACAAAAAAGTGTTTTTTTTTAATTTAGCCAAAAGAACATAAAAATATAAAAAATAATTTTCTAAGAAACATTTTAAAAAATAATTTGCCCCGGAAAATTATTAGAACAATTAGTTACCCCAAAGAAATTGGACCTAATAGATTATTTAAATATAACAGAAAACTGCAAAAGTTCACGATATCAAAATAACTACTATAATTACATTAAATCAGTTACAATAATTGATTTCACAGGTACAAAGATTTGTTGTACAGTGAACTCTTACTTGTACATACATCAGTTGAATGAAATATAACAAAGAACTACGCAATTTATACCTAAAAAAAAACTTAATAAATAATAAAACCAAAAAATTATAACCCATATACATCATCTTGCCAACTTTCAGCTCATATGGCTTTAAAGCAACCAGTAACCTTTTCCTTGCATGTTGTCGCATGCAAGACTGGTACAAAGAATACAGATGCTTATTGTGAATCTTGTTTTAGCAGATTAACCTTAAGGGAAATCAGCAATTGAAGTTGCTTATGGCGCTATTTTCGAGAACTATCATTAAATATGCATCGATCCTACCAAGGAGATGACGAAAATGAGGTCGGATCAAAATTATGTTCTTTTATATATATACTAGCTAAGGTATCCGTCTATGTCCGGGAAATCATTGAGGCTGAATGATGATAGTAGTTTTTTTTAGCAAGGCTTCATTTTACTCAATTACATTTTCCTGCCTTAGTGTTTAGGGTTTATACCTGTGTACCCGGCGTTGCTAGGGATGTGTTAATAATAAAAGTATTTGTTATGTACTTAAAGCTTCAATATCCACAATATTTTTAAATTACCCGTTTCCTGTGCAGAGTGTAATCACAGAATATCATCTTAAACATGCAATTCATAATCGTAGAAAGTATTCTGTATTCCGAATCATGTATGAATAAAAGTTCATTTCCAAGCGCTCCAAAGAACAACTATGGCAGCCGTTTAATGTACGTAATAACCACTACTAAAGTAGCCTTTTGTATGTCTAGAAATTATACTGTATATTCATAATATTACGAAGTATGTTCAGTAAAATATAACATATATTAACGGAGTTAATAAATTCTATAATGAAATTGTAAATGCAATTCTATTTAAAACATCTTCTATTACTTTAGTGCTTTTTCCTCGTCCTCATTAGTTCATAATTTGGTTATTGTTGTTTCGGTTTGATATTTTCAAAAGCACAAAATTGAATTTTTTAGCAATAGTATTAAGTACTATATTTACCTGCTAAGCAGAAAACTCGATTACAGACTAATCTGCTATTATGTAACTGTTCTCTAGTTTATTTCACTGAGACCTTAATCTCAAGACAGTCATGACTTATCGTGGCAAAAGGGCATGGTATTGAAACCTAGACATTAATATAATTTGAAACTTGAAGTATGTTTCCTAAATTTTAAGCACCTTAGAAAAATCTCTAATTTCACACTGACTGTGTGACGGACTGTTGACATATAATGCTCCTCAATGACCCAAACCTAAATGGCAACGAAAATAAATTCGGGATAGTTTTTAATTTTCATCATTTTTTTTAACTTTTTCTAGGAATAGTAAAGATGTAATGAGCTGTTGTAGTATATCAAATTTAACATTTTGATTCGTCTGATTCGTTAAAATGGATATCATACGAATCACCAGACCATTTACAGTAATACAATTCATGAAGCAAATAAGCACGATTTTATACATTCACTAAATTGAATATTAACTGACATAACACACCGATCACGTGTTTCCTTTCGGTATTCGTTGAACTATACTTTTCAATAGATGAGTAAAACTAAATCATGGCTCAGTCTGTTATAACAGTGTTGAAAATTGTAACTCAACACTGGATAATTCCCCTGATTCATGGATGCCCTAATTTTAAATTCATGTTAAAATACGAGAATATATTGGAGAGTACTTTACGCAAAATGTCATTGATTAGTATTTATTTAATTTGAAAACCAAGTATTTCAATAAATACATCCCATTAATTTACCGTTCGTACAACATATCTGTCACTTAAAAATGTGTCTACACTTCCTATCCTGTTTCCTGTACGGCATTATCAATCTTAATATGTTTTACTGCTCAGGGGAATTTGCTTCAAAATATTGGAACTTCCATATAATATGCATTACATTACAAGTGAATGTTTATAAACATCCACATTCAATTATAATGGAAAAAATCCATCATCAGGTTTCATCTATTTTACAGAGACAAGAATCAAGTTAGATTTTTACTTCCTTAGATGAAGTAGCTGAAGTATTGTAATAGCACAAAATTTCCAAGGGGGTCAGCCTTCCTGAGCCGATTTTTCTAGTTTCAGCAAAACTTCTGTACGTGTTTATGTACGATCTCGAATAAACAAAATCTACTTAAATTAGAATATTGAAATTTTATATTTAGAACTACTATGCAATCAAGTTTCGCCCTTCACATTCTGATCACAATGGACTAAAGTGATCGGGAGTATAGAGGAGGCGGAAATAATAAATAGCAATTTTTTTCGTTCCAATAAGCGATACAAAAAATAGGAATAGAAACAAGTTTGAGTATGTCTCCTGTTACCTCCCCCCCCCCCCGATTTCAGGAGTTAATGAAAATAAGCTCTGTTTATATATATATATATATATATATATATATATATATATATATATATATATATATATATATATACTAGCTCAGATACCCGGCTTCACCCGGGAATTCATTTGAGGCTGAATGGTGATGGTATTTTTTTGGCAAGGCATTACTTTGCCCAATATTTTGACATTTACCCGTCCCAGTGTTTAGGGTTTATACCCGTCGTTGCATTGGATTTATTTAATAATAAAATTAAGTAAGACTTCACTGTCCTCCATATTGTCATATTTCCCGTCTCCTGTGCATTATGCATAGCTTTGAATTATTAAGGTCAAAATATTAACATAGATTTGAATTCATTTTTCCATGTGAGGTACCTCATAGTTCAAATTGGAATGAATTGTTGAGCATATCAATATTTCTACGCAAATTACTTGCTCCACACATTGTTCCTGGAGAAATGTATATAAAAAAAAAGTTAATTTAAATAACAAAGTAAACAACTTTTGTTATGTGCATGTTTGTCGAAAAACAAATAGACAATGAAATATCGTGAATTTTTATTTCAGGTCTCCCTTATAACCCCCACTCCCGTTCTAACCTAAAAATTTTAATATAGCTTATAATCATGGAAGAATTAATGCTAATTGACATACCGAGTTTTGTTAAGTTCGGTTCAATCGTTAGCGCCCAATAAAATAGATGACTCCCGCTATAGGTTTTAGCGTATATCTAGTATATAATTCGGTATAAGAAAAAAGTGTATATAAGAAACGTTACTCTAAATAACTAAATAAACAACTTTTGTTATGTTCATATTTGCCGAAAACCCAATAGGAAACGAAATATCGCTATTTTTAATTTCTGGCTTCCCTCATAACCCCCACTTCTGCCCGTCCCTAGAAATGTTGGTATGGCTTGTTATAATGAAAGCGTTAGTGCTAATACAGATACCGAGTTTTATTTATTTCGGTTGGGTCTTTTGTCCCAAATAAAATTGTTCACTTCCTCTATAGGTTTTAGCGTATATCTCGTTTATAATTCGGTATACGAAAAAAACGTATATAACAAAAGTTACTCTAAATAACAAAATAAACAACGTTTGTTATGTTCATATTTGGCGTAAAACCAATAGGAAACGAAATATCGCTATTTTTAATTTCTGGCTTCCCTTATAACCCCCACTCCTGTTCATCACAGAGGATATTAATATAGCCTAAAGTCTAAGTTGGGTTAGTAGTAATATACATACCTAGTTTGATAAAATTCGGTTCAGCCGTTTATGCGTGAAAAGGTAACAAACAAACAAACAGACACCAAAGAAAACAAAATGCAGTTATGTGTCTATGGCATGTGAAACGAAAAGTTATCGTGAAATTTCGATAAAAAAAATCAATGTACAGACAGAGGTTACAATTTTATATATATATATATATATATATATATATATATATATATATATATATATATATATGTGTGTGTGTGTGTGTACATATAGATATATAGATAGATATTCTTGTCTTTTGACGCTTCAGGGGTTGCAATTTTGGTTTGAGTCTTATCAAACTCGACATTCAAGTGTTTCTTGTAAATAGAGATCAAGTTTCTTAATGATTGTAGTCGTGCTAGGAGGCGAGGGGGTTTAGACGTGTCTGGCAATCGAAAATTCAAAATATTTCCATTAGTATAAGTCGGAATGAAATATTGTATAGAATCAATCTTATTGCTACATTTTCTATAAATGTTGTTCTTTACATAGTCACGATTATTAACCGATATTGTCGGGGTGGGGAAGCCATTATTCCCGGCACCAAAATGATAGGGCTTGCGGTTAGCTTTTGCGGTATTAATAAGAGAGCATTAGACTGAAATAAAATTAATAAGAGGATAATTTCCTCACCTTGATTATACCGAAGTATTTACTATTTTATGGAAAGATGAGGGTGAATAACATAAGCCACTATTTGAGTACTCAAAATAATCAAAATATATTAAATAAAGAATAGCATATAAATATAACCTTATAGTAATGAACCTTCTGTGCGGTTATAACAGAATGAGACTAATTTAATACACTTTAAACCTGAAAAGAATACTAATTTAGGGGCTAACCTTAAATCTAAGGAAACAAACATTATCTTGTTGATAAAGATGTGATAAAAACAAAGAAACTTTAACTTTATGAAATATGACTGTACAACATAGACAGAACAAAATGGCTACCCTTTGTTTGGATTATAAACTTTAGCGGCAAGCCAATAATATATAAACGCTAAATAATGATTGAAATGTCCTATATCATGAGTACTCATTTAATACGTCGATAATGCTAGCATTATAATAAAGAAAGAGGTACCTTCGAGAAAACTATACTTTCCATGCGGCGGATTTTCTTTCCGTGTTTTTTGTGTTCTACAGAAGATTTCTTCTTCTCGTTGGTGCAAAATAATAGCGTATCGGGGATCCTTTCTCAATACAGGAGCGGCGGGAGCAGAACAGTGTTCACCTTTCTTTGCGGAGCACGACCCAACCACGTGCTTTTCACTCGAGCGATGGAATCCAACTCATCTATGGCCGCTCAGATCAAGCGGGCGCTTCGTCCTGTAGGCCAGTACTGCAGTTTCCGCTATTGGCCACAACCTTGGTGACCCTGCCAGGCCGTACGGCCGGTTAGTGAACTAAGATAGCGCGGGAGATACGACTGAACAGATATATTTCGACTTTTTATTGATCATCCATCCCTCAGTCAACCCCAACTCCCACTCACTTCATATTTACGATTAGCTGATAAATCATGGAACGGCTTATTTCTTGCTTCCCCCCCCCCCCCCACCCCCCCCCCCCCCCACCCCCCCCCCCCCCCACCCCCCCCCCCCCCCACCCCCCCCCCCCCCCACCCCCCCCCCCCCCCACCCCCCCCCCCCCCCACCCCCCCCCCCCCCCACCCCCCCCCCCCCCCACCCCCCCCCCCCCCCACCCCCCCCCCCCCCCACCCCCCCCCCCCCCCACCCCCCCCCCCCCCCACCCCCCCCCCCCCCCACCCCCCCCCCCCCCCACCCCCCCCCCCCCCCACCCCCCCCCCCCCCCACCCCCCCCCCCCCCCACCCCCCCCCCCCCCCACCCCCCCCCCCCCCCACCCCCCCCCCCCCCCACCCCCCCCCCCCCCCACCCCCCCCCCCCCCCACCCCCCCCCCCCCCCACCCCCCCCCCCCCCCACCCCCCCCCCCCCCCACCCCCCCCCCCCCCCACCCCCCCCCCCCCCCACCCCCCCCCCCCCCCACCCCCCCCCCCCCCCACCCCCCCCCCCCCCCACCCCCAGTCTCCGGAGAACAGCACAGTTACTCCTCCCATGACACTATTGTTGTTCCTAATGTTCCTCAGCGTTCTGTCTAATGCTTCGACTGCTTTTTTATTGGCCATGGTACACTCGTCCCATATTATAAGTACACATTCTTTCAAAACTTTAGCCACGTTGCTGTTCCTTGATATATTACAAACAGGACTTTCTATGTGGTCGATTTCGAAAGGAATCTTAAACATAGAATGTGCTGTTCTACCACCTGGGATTAGTGTAGCAGCAATTCCAGACGAAGCAACGGCTAAAGCAATCTTACCATTAAATCTGATTTTGGACAAAATCAAATTGATTAAGAATGTTTTTCCTGTACCACCAGGTGCATCCAGGAAAAACAATCTGCCTTCATTTAAGTTCACACTGTTTAGGATGATATTGTATGCAGTCCTTTGTTCTTCTATAAGTTTAGGTTCATATGTGTTAACATAATTATTTAACTCATTGAGATCGTAGGAGGTTTCTCTTAGAAAATCGTGGTTTAGCATACTTCCCCGAGCATTTTGTGGTTTGGGAAGCCCATAATTATCTAAAGACAATCCTCCAATAGTAGAAACTATGTCATTGATTAACAGCAGAGACCTGTTCTCAATTTCACTATTAAATTCAATATTAATGTCAGGGAAATTTCGACCTAGGTCTCTGATTATATCCTCGGAAAATTGTTCTTTGAATTTAGCCCATAATTGAAGAGGATCAGAAAGGTTGCAAAACACCAGCATGATAGAGAAGAGCTGCCTGAGGCTTGATGGACTCTGACACATGCAAGCCTCTCTCAATGTGTCTTCCCAATGGGAATCGTCCTCCAGCAAACCTAGTGCTTGGCAAGCTGCCTGATAACTCGGCTGGACTATACCATTCACAGTTTTTAATGTTTGGAAGAAAGTTGGTCCTTTTACTTTATAGAGCAACATTCTGAGGTAATAGCATTCGCTATTATTGGGGTGAATGGTATAGACACGTCCTATTACTTGTTCTTTTCTTATACCAGGATAACCCTCAACTGGTGACCCTCGTTTCCTTCTTTGAAAGACACCCCTCTGCTTATCGTAGGTGTAATAACTTGGCACATCCTCGTAAAGCAAAGTTTTAGCAAAGTCGTCACCACGACAAAGCTGAAAAAACGCCATTAGAGAAGTGCTGCGTGGGTTAGCTACTCTGTTTTGGACATTTTCTGGTTTAAAATACACCCTTTGTCCGATCTCAAGATGCACGTCAAGATGAATTACAGGGGGGTATCTTTCATGGATAGGAAACGATAAGAGTCTCCAAATGGCCTCAGAAGTACTGATGTATCTTCCTGATTGATATGATTCAGTACTTCATCGCATTCATTTTGCACAGCAAAGCAGGCCTGGTCACTTCCTTTATTCACATATTTGCATATGTATTTTATACTTTTCACGCTGCTACAGAATTCAACATTGATATGTGTCTTGAATGTCCTCAACAACACAGGGGAATATGGAACTACCCATCTATTATCGACGACAACCGTTTGCTTATTCATCTGAAGCTGGGTTGTAAAGCCTCCAGAATTTGGGCCCCGTCGTCTGTAAGTAGGGTAGCCATCTTCTCCTGTGAGGGTTTCCTGAATGAATGACCTTGGATACCTCTTAGTGCACTTTCCTTCCTTCATGCAAGGAGATTGCATGTTTAGAAGACCACATGGCCCATGAATCATGTGAGACTTGACAATCTCATGAAGTTCAGGGTCTTCTTCAGGGTTAGGAAATTCCGCTCGTAGGCATTGATCAATTTGATTAGGCCTTATTTTATCCTCAAGCCAGAGTAGGATGTGCGCATGAGGTAGGCCTCTTTTCTGCCATTCGACTGAATACGTGTAGCAGCGAGTCTTCCCAACTATTTGTTCCTGGGTCAATAAATCGAGCAACCGTTTTAATTTAAGATGACAAACTCTTGAAATTAAATCATGCCGATCTTGTGGAATTTGTCCAGGAAATAGCTCATTTTTAATTTCGTCCCATTTAGGGTTTGTTGTAATTGTAATGAATAGGTCAGGGCGAGATTATTTTTTCTGACATAGCAAAAAGGCCCATCCTGAGTACGTTAGTGCACTTGTTGCGAGGAGACCCAGGATGAAGCTGCGACGGTTAGAATCAACCAAACCGACCTAGATTCTCTGGGTTTTCATCATCTTGCGGCAATAGACATCTTTTAAATGTACGTATTGTTCCACAAGTAACTTGGTCTGATTATTTCTGATGAAATGGAGTCCTTTCCGTTTCTACTTTCGCATACATGCTCAACACTAAAAATTGATTGGTAAGATTTTTGAAAAAAAATGAATGTTATTTATATGGCATGGCCTAATCATTAGTCTATAACAGTAAAAGTGAAGAGCCGAGCGAGACTTTCTTTTCTGAGTTCTCCTTCATCAGTGGATGGGTTATTTTGGTAAACCAATAAATTGTTAAACCATCTTCACCTCTACAGAACTATCAGAGGTTAACTGTAAAGCATCATAAGACCTGTGGTTCTCGGCTTTTCTGTTTAAGATCTCCTTGGTGAGTCCTTAGAACTAAGTCCCTTTTCACCACATGCTTCGTCGTTCATTAAGACAGCCACCTTCGTCAACATGAGGCGCATAGTAGCGCCCCTCTATGTTCTGACGAAGGGGACGTCTGTCTGCATTTATTACTCTATTTTGTAATCGTTCATTATGTAAGGTTGAAATTGTTTGCTGAGGAGATTTTTGAAACTGTGAATATAAGGATTTGCATTCATGCAACCTGGCCTCTGCAATGAAACACCAACGAGCTTTTTCAAAATTATTATGCGTACTCCAATCTATTATCTACTTGAGCTTGATAACTTCTGTAATAAAATAAATTTGTAAAAATTGTGGTTCAATGATTAGTTTCTGGCGGCAGTATTGAGCCTATTAAATGGTTACACTTTTGACCTTGTATTTTGAAAGTTGGCATATAATTAGATTCAAAAATTTCTGAAGCGCCAAAAGACGTCATTCTGAAATAAGTTATTGTTATTGTCTCGCATGGTTCAGAAAAATATTTTGAATCTGGGTGTGGCCCAATAATTAGTGAATTTAAGTGGTTCTGGAGGAGCTAAAATGGGAGAAAGTTTTACTTTCCCAAAAGAGCAGCAAAGCCCTTTTGGTTCATTCTTCCATTTTAAAGCGTTACAGTGGGAACATATTTTGTTCATAGAACCAATGTTTGACTGGCTAATATAGTCAATCGAAGGTTCGTAAGAAAATCCAGAATTAATTTTATGTTCCCACTGGCGACTTGCTGTTGCATGTCTAATCCTATCAGCAAGAAGCCGCGATCTACGCGCATTTTCATCCTCCGTTTCCCTGATTACAATGTGCCTCTCTCTGTCTGATTCTAGGCGATCCAAACGCTCATTGCTGTTTTCTGAGTCTCTAATGTTATTTATTCTTTGTCTTTCCTTTTCTAAATTTTTTGTATGTATTTCAGAATTATGAAAATATTTTATCCTTCGGGCTTCAAGCCGGTTTTCTCGGCCTTGAGCGTATTCTAGAGAACGGATCTCAGCATGTCTAGAGCAATCTGTTTCAAAACGTGCTTCCCGCTGTTCATCAGATTCGGCAGCACGCAAGGAGCTTTCGTGTTTTTGTGCTCTGACCCGCTTCTCATGTTCTGATTCAGTTTCTTAAGCAGGCTTGCCTAACCCTCTGAGAGCTGAGGCGAGCTTCGTGCTCTTGTTCAGACTCATCTGCCCTCAAGCACGCTTGCCTAACTCTCTGAGAGCTGAGGCGAGCTTCTCGTTCCTCTAGAGATTCATCGACTCTTAAGCAGGCTTGCCTAACTCTCTGAGAGCTGAGGCGAGTTTCATGGTTTTGTTCAGACTCATCTGCCCTCATGCACGCTTTGCCTATACCCCTCTGAGAGCTGATGCGAGCTTCATACTCCTCCTCAGACTCGTCTGCAATTAAGCACGCTTGCCCTATCTCTCTGAGAGCTGAAGCGAGCGTCATGCTTTGCTAAGGTATCTATCGTCCTATAGCCGAACTGCCTCGCTCTCTGGGAATTAAAGGCGTTCTTCTCTCTGGGAAGCAGTTTTCATCTGATCTAGAACCAGGACTGCCTGTCCCTCTGTGCAGAAAGGCGCTCTTCCCCTTTGAACAATCATTTTTCATTCTGCCTCGATTTTTATTCATTCATTTGGCTCGCGTAGATTGGTTTTAACTTAAATTACTACGCTTAGGTCTGGGCTTTTTTTTTTTTTATTTAATATGGAAATTTTCGTTTACGCAAGAAATAACAAAATAAATGTGAATTGCTGATTTACTTACTACTAATATACTTACTACTGATTTACTCACTAATAATATACTAACTGATGAATTTAACTTACTTACTAATATACTTGCTACTATTTAACTTACTACTGAATTTAACTGCACTAATAATATACTAACTGATGATTTACATACTACTAAATTACACTTGCTACTTGAATTTTACTTACTAACTAATATACTTTTTACTACTGATCTACTCACTAATAATACACTTACTGCTGATTTACTTACTACTAATATACTTACTATTGATTTACTTACTACTAATATACTTACTATTGATTTACTTACTACTAATATACTTACTATTGATTTACTTACTACTAATATACTTACTATTGATTTACTTACTACTAATATACTTACTATTGATTTACTTACTACTAATATACTTACAACTAATATAATTACTACTGATTTTCTTATTANCTAATATACCTACTTTCTGCTTATATTTAAAAAGGAATCAAAAATAAAAATTAAGACGAAGATTATGAAAATAAAAACCCAAAATTTCAACGTATTAGTTTAATTTCCAAAATTAACTCCTTTCACATTAAATTACTAAATAAACGTTGACAGTATTATGAAAAAATTTATCATTCCAGTATTCCCAAAAAAATATGGAGCAATCCTTTGACGCTGGGAGGTCTATAATTTAACCTCAATAAAAAAAAAATGTTTTCACTCTAATTCCTCCAAGTATTAAAATGCTAATGTTTTAAGCATATGTGTAAATATAATCCAAAAATTGAAGGATTAGTACTGCAATGCAACTGATGAAATACAGCCTAAGTAGCCAATATGTTGCACGATTGAGAGCTGAGAAAAGAAAGAGGGAGTGAGAGAGGTTCTAGATTGCAGGAAGGTCTTCCCACCCGTCCCCGATGCTCCAGGTTAACCAACAGAACATGACTAATTCTAACTGTCAATTCCGCTTACATTACTTTATATTTACAATTCTAATTATGTATGTTTAAATACTTTCGTTTTTGGCGAATTAATTGATTTTTTAAACACATCAAAGGAAGAAATTAGTTACTTCCGATTAATTAATGTTCCAGTGAAAGACAGAGGGGGGGGGGGCGTAATATACTTTGTTCCTCATGAAATCAGTTAATTGTTTTAAAAATGCATCATACAATTGAAATGTTCTTGTTTATTGCCGTAATTTATCATGGTGAGGTAAAATTACATTAAAACATCGAATGGTATAACATATTCAAACATTAGACTGAATTGCAGACTACAACATACATATATTTATACGACCAAGATATATATTAAGTTACTCTAAATAACAATGGAACAGTTTTTGTTATGAGCATTATCGTTAATATAGTTTTTAATTTAGTAGCAGTTGGTGCAAAAGTCAGATGATACTGAGTCATGTTCAGTTGAGTGCCCTCACTAAAATGTTTAGCGTATATGTCATTTATACTTCCTTATACGATAAAAGTGTATATAACAAAAGTTACTCTAAATAACAAAATAAACAACTTTTATTATGTGCATGTTTGCAGGAAAAACATTGAAAAATAAAATATCGCGAATTTCCATTTCATGCCTTCATTTCAACCCCTACTCCTGTTCGTTCCTAAAAATGTTCCTATAGATTATCATCAAGGATGAGTTAATACCAACCTACATACGGAGTTTCATTTAGTTCGGTTGAGTTTTTTGCGCCAAATAAAATTGTTGACTTCCGCAGTAGTTTTTTACGTATAACTTGTTTATACTTAGGTAGACGACGAAAGTGTATATAAGAAAAGTTACTCCAAATAACAAAATAAACAACTTCTGTTACGTGCATAATTGCCGAAAATGCAATAGGAAACGAAATATCGCTATTTTTAATTTCTGGCTTCCCTTATAACCCCCACTCCTGTTCGTCTCAGAGGATATTAATATAGCCTAAAGTCTAAGTTGGGTTAGTAGTAATATACATACCAAGTTTCATACAATTCGGTTCAGCCGTTTATTCGTGAAAAGGTAACAAACAAACAAACAAACAAACAAATAAACAAACAAACAAACAAACAGACACCAAAGAAACAAAATGCAGTTATGGTGTCTATGACATGTGAAACGAAAAGTTATCGTGAAATTTCGAGAAAAAAATCAATGTACAGACAGAGGTTACAATTTTATATATATATATAGATATACACTTTTGTACGGACCTCATTTTCGTCATCTACTAGGTAGGATCGATGGACATTTGAAAAAAAATTTCGAAAATTCCGTCATGAGTACAACCTCAATAGCTGATTTCCCTTAAGGGAAATCTGCTAAAAGAGTGACAACATTCTTTCACTAGTATATCTAGTTGACCCTCATATATTATTAAGAATTATCCACATTACTACTCAAATTACTATCATATGGCGGAGTATTTTGATTTTCACTAAATTCTTATGTGTATGAAAACTGAGAAGGAAGTAAAACATCTTAAAGTAGTCCATTACACAAAATTCACTGAGAGAGGTTGGTAAAGGGATAAATCTTTTGTAAAGCGTGAAAAATGCATGGTATGGGAGCATTGGGAACTGTAAGTTGGATCGTAAATGTATGAGGCATGCAGAAAACATTTGTTTTTAAAGGTGTTTGCCTATTCCTTGAGAAGAACATTTGTAAATATTTTACAGATGAACATAATTTTTCAATGTCCATAACTCCCATAAAAAAAAAAAAAAAACAACCTAAGTCTATTCCCCATTCATTATTCTTTTTCTCTGGAATTTTATTCTAGATCAATATTATTACAGTAGATTAAATGGAATTAAAAGGATATTAATTAAAAGGGTCCACTAAAATTAGTTGTTAAGTGTCAATCAAAATAAAAATATAATCCCAAATTATAAATTGTTAGATACTTGGAACAGTTATGATTTATTCTTCAGTCCCGGAGTATTTTTTTAGCAGATTTCCCTTAAGGAAAATCAGCTATTGAGGTTGTACTCAAGACGGAATTTTCGAATTTTTTCTTCAAATATCCATCGCTCCTACCTAAGAGATGAGGAAAACGAGGTCCGTTCAAAATTATACATTTATATATATATATATATATATATATATATATATATATATAGCTTTTCCAGGTCTATTTAAACTTTTTCCAATCAATTTGGACTATTTCCAAACCAAATTCAACCTTTTCTAAAACAATTAAACCTTTTCCAAAAAAAATTAGACTTTTTCCAAATCAAATTCAACCTTTTCCAAATCAATTTTAACTCTCACTTTAAATTAACCATTATCACTAAGATCTTTCTAAACATTACAGGAATTCTGGTGTGTAGAATAATAATGCACATTCATTTTATAGGTATATTTTATTTAAAGTTTGAAATTAAAATAAGTATGTAAATAAAGTGTTAAAGAGGTATGTATATGTATGTAAAAAATAGAAAAAAATAATAAACTTAATGCAAAGAGTCCCCGGAGGTTGCTTTAGGAAGTTGCAGCAGGATATCCATTAACCAGTTGGTACAATCAGTGGCCGTGATGGAAGAAATACTATTCTCTATAACCTCAACCAGAATGTGTTCTCCTGCTTCGCTCAGAACATTTCTAGCCCCAAGTTTTATTTTGGAAAACGCTTTCTCTGCTGGATTTAACATAGGACAATAAGGAGGTAGGTACTTCGCTACAAGATTAAGCTCCTCCAAAGCTTCTTTTACTTGTTCAGCTCGATGAATTCGTGCGTTGTCCATGATCAAATA
The DNA here is from genome assembly GCA_019009955.1 of Riptortus pedestris. Taxonomy (NCBI): domain Eukaryota; kingdom Metazoa; phylum Arthropoda; class Insecta; order Hemiptera; family Alydidae; genus Riptortus; species Riptortus pedestris. The sequence goes on from CM032233.1 coordinate 22,059,888, forward strand.
GTATTGGTCTGAATCGTTAAGCTTCTCATGGAGTTCTGTTAAGAATTCTGTAAACCTCAGAGCATTGCAGTTTCCAGCTGCTATTATTTTAAAATGTATTATCTTCTGACTATTTAAAGCTAATACAAGAGTGACATTCCTTCCTCTTATTGTCGGAACATTTAACACAGCACGATTCCCTTTTTTGACCTAGCTTGGCTTCTACGAAGGTGGAGATTGAAACCAGATTCGTCGATGAATATCATCTTTTCTCTTTCTGTTGGTGCCCACCCATTGAATCCAATAGCATATTCTTTACGTTTATTTTTAGTTTCTATGGAATTCATTCGATCTACTTCCTTATATGCTTTTTTTAACGTGATTCGAAGTGTTCTCAATCCATTGTCAATAGTCGATTTACTTATATTTTTTAAACTAAGAATATCTTTAATGTCTTTCAGTGTTCTGCCAGGTCCTTCTTCGATCGCCTGTTCGATTTCTGCTAGAACGTCTGGAGTCAACGATTTGCGGCGCGTCCCTCCTCTAATTTTATCGATTAGTTGGCTATTATTAATTTTATACTTTTTTAAAATGGATTTGGCTGTTCCCAACTTCAAACCCGATATTCGGGCAGCGTCCTTCACATCATGTCCATCCTCATACAAATTTATAAACATTGTTTTTTGTTCTTTGGAATTTTTGTTGTATTTACCTCGACGTTGTCTTCTAAAATGTGGGAGATCTGGCGCAGAATCAACATTGTCATCAGTATCACTGGAACTTACTATTGTGCGATTAGTTCTTCGGTTGAGAACAGTAGGACGAAATTCTTCGTCAGAAGAATCACCTGAACCACTCATTATAATTGTAATATACTATATTATAGTGGCCTCCTTTGCAAAAATTCTGGTTTAATGAGAAGGACTGAATTATTAAATCCCTCTTCAATCTAAAGCAAAACATAATAACAACAAGGACAGAAGAATTATACTCTTATTTACAGTTTTAATTGATTTGGAATTAGCAAGAATAGATGTCTAACATGTTTACTTAAATGTTTACCCATTAAAGAATAAGATCTAATCGAATTAAGCTTTTGTCGAATTTGAAATGGAAAAAGTTCAATTTGATTTGGAAAAAGTTCAATTTGATGGGGAAAAAGTCTAATTTGGTTTGGAAAAAGGTGAATTTGGTTGTGAAATAGCACAAATTGATTGGAAAAAGTTTAAATAGACCTCGAAAAGCTATATATATATATATATATATATATATATATACATATATATATATATATATATATATATATATATATAGATATATATATAACTATATAGATATATATATAAATATATATATATATATATTTATATATATATATATATATATATATATATATATATATATATATATATAGATAGATAGATATATCTATCTATATATATATAAAATTGTAACCTCTGTCTGTACATTGATTTTTTTCGCGAAATTTCACGATAACTTTTCGTTTCACATGTCATAGACACCATAACTGCATTTTGTTTCTTTGGTGTCTGTTTGTTTGTTTATTTGTTTGTTTGTTTATTTGTTTGTTTGTTTGTTTGTTACCTTTTCACGCATAAACGGCTGAACCGAATTTTATGAAACTTGGTATGTATATTACTACTAGCCCAACTTAGACTTTAGGCTATATTAATGTTCTCTAAGACGAACAGGAGTGGGGGTTATAAGGGAGGCCTGAAATTAAAAATAGCGATATTTCATTTTCTATTGCTTTTTCAGCAAATATGCTCATAACAAAAGTTGTTTATTTTGTAATTTAGAGTAACTTTTGTTATATGCACTTTTGCCGTATACGGAAGTATAAATGAGTTATACACTAAACACTATAGCGGGAGTCCACAATTTTATTTGGCATAAAAGACTCAACAGAACTAAAACAAACTCGCTGTGTGAATTAATACTAACGATTTACTTATAATAAGCCATACTAACATTTCTAGGGACGGGCAGGAGTGGGGGTTATAAGGGAAGCCAGAAATTAAAAATAGCGATATTTCGTTTCTTATTGGTTTTTCGGCATATATGTAACAAAAGTTGTTTATTGTGTAATTTAGAGTAACTTTTGTTATATTCACTTTTGCCGTATACGGAAGTATAAATGAGTTATACTCTAAAAACTATAGAGGGAGTCCACAATTTTATTTGGCACAAAAGACTCAACTGAACTAAACCAAACTCGGTATTTGAATTAGTACTAACGCCTTCCTTATAATAAGCCATACTAACATTTCTAGGGACGGGCAGGAGTGGGGGTTATATGGAAGGCCTGAAATTAAAAATAGTGATATTTCGTTTCCTATTGCTTTTTCAACAAATATGCACATAACAAAAGTTATTTGTTTTGTTATTTAGAGTAACTTTTGTTACATGCACTTTTGCCGTGTACGGAAGTATAAATGAGTTATACGCTAAAACCTATAGCGGGAGTCCACAATTTTATTTGGCACAAAAGACTCAACCGAACTAAACCAAACTCGGTATTTGAATTAGCACTAACGCCTTCCTTATAATAAGCCATACTATTTCTAGGGACGGGCAGGAGTGGGAGTTGTAAGGGAGGCCTGAAATTAAAATAGTGATTTCCTATTGGGGGTTTCGGCAAATATGCACATAACAAAAGTTGTTTATTTTGTTATTTAGAGAAACTTGCTCAACACTTCTTTTCAATATGAACTACCAGGTACCTAAATGAAAAAATTGATTCAAATGTATGCCAATATTTTCTCATTAATAATTAAAATCTATGCATAATGCACAGGAAACGGGAAATATGACAATATGAAGGACAGTGAAGTCTTGCATAAAAAAATAATTTTATTATTAACAAATCCACAAAAACGACGGGTATCAATCCTAAACACTGGGACGGGTCAATGACAAAATATTGTGCAAAGTAAAGCCTTGCCAAAAATATACCATCACCATTCAGCCTCAAATGAATTCCCGAGCGAAGCCGGGTATCTGAGCTAGTATATATATATATATATATATATATATATATATATATGTATATATATCAATCTATCTATCTATCTATATATTTGTCTGTTATCGCTCTTGAGGTCGCAATTTTTCTTTGATCGTTACCAACCTCGATATTTAGTCGTTTTATGTAAAAAGAAAGATCTGCTGAAATCGGACACGTGGGAGGGGGGATTAGAGGAGAGGATTTTCGAAAATTCGAAATATCTCCGTTACCATACGTCGGATCAAAAAATTGTATAAAACCAATCTTATTGTAAATTAAATTTACTATTAATATTGTTATATACATTTATTCTCTATCTTGAACATTAACGGAGATATTTGCATTTTTATTAATTATGGGCCGATAACGGATGACAGACTTTCCCTCCAAAAGCTAGTTCGGCCCTTTGTCGTAACTGTTCGGCTCTCGTTTCGAGATTTCTCTAATGTATATCTTCACGTGGGAAATCTGCTTAGTTTACGCAGCCCCTGCGTGACGGACTTTTTTTTTTATCCAGAAGTGTCTTAGTTTAGCCATACCTTAGTTTAAGAAGAAATGCTTTATGATAACATACCCAAACCGACAAAATACGTAATAATCAAATAAAAAATGCGTATATAAAAATCTCAATTGCTTGTATAAAACAAATTTAGCAATGTATTTATCTCTTTCTATGATGTTTTAAATAATCGGCGCTATGCTTAGAATTTCCGTATGCAAGGGTTAAAAAGAGCGACAAGGCACTTTGTATTTTAAAAAGATTATCAATGGTGGATCAGAATAAATGGATCCGTGATAAAAATGTCGGCCTAATATTATATGAAACTCCACTTTGGCAGTAAAAGGAAGATTGAAAAATGGAATCTGGTTCAGACTGCTACTAAAACGCAAATATGTGAAAATAAAATTGATTTCTTACATCGCAGCCATTATTATTATATTTTTTTATAGTGTATAATACATGATACATATAATACAATCGAGGTCTTTGGGTATTGGCTGTTTCATTATATATATTTTTCGGTGGCCATACTTTTATCTCCGGCAGTGCTTCCTCTGAGACTGCAGAATTGTGTTCCTATTCAGGTGTATCTCCCTTTTTCTGTCTCAGAGTAAACTATGAGAAAGCTAGAAGTATATCTAGCGAACCGTCCACACAGTGGTGTGTTCGACCAGAAATCAATGTCAAAATTATTAGCTACGCTGTGGGTTAGATTAATTTATAAAGAATCCTTGTTGAGGAACCAATTGCGTCAAGAACATAAAAAAAAAAAAAAAAAACGGTTTAAAATTTAAAAGTTTGACCACCCGGACACTTAAATATCTGGAAAATTGAAAAAAGCAAACGGTTCTTCTGGGGTGATGTTAAAGGCATGGCATTTTTCATTTATCATTAATAACTTCTACGAGAAGACCAATATTTGTACTAAGTGGTAGATAAATTTTGCAATTTATTCTATTTAAATATCTATTTAGGTATTACTGATTAATTTACAAAATAACCTCCTCTCCACTTATACATAAAGCTCAATTTGAATCTTCAAAATCCTCATCAATTTCTTCTTCATTTTCATCTTCGTCAACTACTTTAACCTCTTCATTTCTTTAAGAATTACCTTTCAAATTTAAATTATCTAGAAGTGGTAAGAGAAACTCCGATGTTTCACAGTCAATGTGAGTGCCTTTTCAATTTCCGATGCTCTCGTTGGAGTCTATGAAAATTTTTGTATTAGGTCAGCTACAGCAGTGTTTCCAGATCCTCGTTCGCTCATCAAAGCAGCAAGTTAACTCTGGGGATTACAATTTTCTTAATTCCTCAGTTTTACTCCATCTTCAAAATTCTCTTTTAGGGCGACCAGGGCCTTACGTAATTAAATTAAATGTATTTTAACTGTATTGGACAACCATTCTGAGTTTTGTTGAAGGAATCTTTCTCCGTTTCTATTTGCTGACGGCCACCTATTCTTAAAATCAGATTTAAAATACCTTAGTATGCGACCGAGTGAGCTTCCTCCTATCATCCAGGCAACTAGTCGTAACCACTATACTACTTTCAGGGACTGCAGCTTTTCGTCGGTTGATTTTTCATGATATTCTTTGAACAACTCCTACAAGCTGTAAATTGCTTGTTCCATCGTGGGCCCCTAAAACCAAATTAAGTCTAAATATATTGTTAAGTATATTAAAAATACACTTATTTTACACGGAAACATCCAACTTCAGAACAAGTTGCCTCGTTATAACGTAACTGTCCCTCATCGATTAGCATGGCAGTTAATATAAGAAAACAAATTCTTCCAGTTGAGTCAAGAAATCACAAATTACTTATTGCGTAGAAAACACTATCATGCCATTATTCTAAGAATTCAGTTCGCAACTATAGCGGTTGTCGTATGGGTTATACGTAGATATATTCGCTTCTTCACGTAGGTGAGGAGTAGTAGTCAGGGATTTTTAATATTTCCGCTACCCCAACATTCGATGATGTAAGATAGAGGGATTACTGATATATTGCTATATGCTAAATGCAGGTGAGTAGTACTAAGGATTTAAGATATATTCGCGTATTCATGTAGGTGATGAAAAGAGTCAGGGATTCTTGATATTTTGGCAAACCCAACATGAGGGGAGTAGGATAAAGGTATTCGTGATATATTGCCTTACGCTAATAGCAGGTGAGTAGTAGTAAGGGTTTGATATATATATTCGCTTATTCATATAGGTGAGGAGTAGTCAGGGTTTCTTAAAATTACTGCACCCCAACGTTATATAAGAAGGATAGAGGGATTCCAGATATATTGCCTTATGCTAATAGCAGTGAGTAGTAGTAAGGATTTGAGATATATTCGCTTCATCATATAGGTGATGAGTAGTAGTCAGGGATTCTTAATATTTCCACAACCCCAACATTCGATGATGTAGGATAGAGGGATTCCTGATATATTGCCTTATGCTAATACCTGGTGAGTAGTACTAAGTATTTGAGATATATTCGCTTCTTCATGTAGATAGTGAGCAGTAGTCAGGGATTTCTGATATTTTGGCAACCCCAACATTCCCATGATGTAGGATAGAGCCATTCCTGATATATTGCCTTCTGCTAATACCTGGTGAGTAGTACTAAGGATTTGAGATATATTTGCTTATTCATGTAGGTGATGAGCAGCAGTCAGGGATTCCTGATATTTTGGCAACCCCAACATTCCATGTTGTAGGATAGAGGGATGTGTGATATATTGTCTTATGTAAATAGCAAGTGCGTAGAAGTAAGGTTTTTAGATGTATTCGCTTATTCATATAGGTGAGGAGTAGTAGTCAGGGATTCTTGATATTTCCACAAGCCTAACATGAGATGACTAGAATCGAGGGATTCTTCATATATTGCCTTACGCTAATAGCAGGTGAGTAGAAGTAAGGGTTTTTGATATATTCGCTTATTCATATAGGTGAGGAGTAGTAAGGTTGTATGATATATTCAGTCATTCATATAGGTGACGAGTAGCATTCCGGTGTTATTTAAATTTTCGCAACCAATAAATTAGTTGATGTAGGATACAGGGATTCCTGATATATTGTCTTTTGCTTCTAGCAGGTGAGTAGTTCTAAGGATTCGAGATATATTAGCTTCTCCATGTAGATGATGAGCAGTAGTCAGGGAATTCTGTTATTTTGGTAACCCCAACATTCCATGATGTAGGACAGAGAGAATTTTTGATAGATTGTCTTATGCTTATAGTTGATGAGTTGTAGTAAGGTTGTGAGATATATTCGCTTATTCATATAGGTGATGAGTAGTAGTCAGGGATTCTTGACATTTCCGCCACCACAAAATTAGTTATGTAGGATAAAGGGATTCCCAATATGTTGCTTTATGCTAATTCCAGGTGAGTAGTATTAGGGATATTAGATATTTTCGCTTATTCATGTAGGTGAGGAGTAGCAGTCAGAGACTCTTAATTTTTCCGCAATCCTAACATTCGATGATGTAGGATAGAGGATTCCCGATATATTACCTTCTGCTAATAGCAGTTGAGTAGAAGTATGGATTTTAGATATAGTCGTTTATTCGTGTAGGTGAGGAGTATTAGTCAGGGATTCTTAATATTTCTGCTGCCCCAGGATTAGATGAGTAGGATAGAGATACCCCAAGATTAGATTCGTGATATATTTCCTTAGGTTAATAGCAGGTGAGTGGTAGTAAGGATATTAGATATATTCGCTTATTCATATAGGTGATGAGTAGTAGTCAGGGATTCTTGATATTTTGGGAACCCCAACAAGAGATGTGTAGGGTAGACGGATTCGTGATATATCCGCAAATGCCAATGTAAGCAGAGATGGAGTGAGTGATGCGTGATACATTGCCATATGTTAATAGCAGATGAGTAAGGGATTCTATTTATTGGCTATCACCAGTGTGTGATTAGTAGTAGTGAGTTATTCGTTATATATTTCATAATGCAGTGGGTAATAGTGAGGGATACGCAATATATTGGCATGTTGAACTTGCGATGAATAGTAGTGAGGGATACGCAATATATTGGCATGTTGAACTTGCGATGAATAGTAGTGAGGGATACGCAATATATTGGCATGTTGAACTTGCGATGAATAGTAGTGAGGGATACGCAATATATTGGCATGTTGAACTTGCGATGAATAGTAGTGAGGGATACGCAATATATTGGCATGTTGAACTTGCGATGAATAGTAGTGAGGGATACGCAATATATTGGCATGTTGAACTTGCGAATTAATAGTAATGAGGGATACGCAATATATTGGCATGTTGAACTTGCGAATTAATAGTAATGAGGGATACGCAATATATTGGCATGTTGAACTTGCGAATTAATAGTAGTGAGGGATACGCAATATATTGGCATGTTGAACTTGAGATGAATAGTAGTGAGGGATACGCAATATATTGGCATGTTGAACTTGCGATGAATAGTAGTGAGGGATACGCAATATATTGGCATGTTGAACTTGCGATGAATAGTAGTGAGGGATACGCAATATATTGGCATGTTGAACTTGCGATGAATAGTAGTGAGGGATACGCAATATATTGGCATGTTGAACTTGCGAATGAATAGTAGTGAGGGATACGCAATATATTGGCATGTTGAACTTGCGATGAATAGTAGTGAGGGATACGCAATATATTGGCATGTTGAACTTGCGATGAATAGTAGTGAGGGATACGCAATATATTGGCATGTTGAACTTGCGAATTAATAGTAGTGAGGGATACGCAATATATTGGCATGTTGAACTTGCGATGAATAGTAGTGAGGGATACGCAATATATTGGCATGTTGAACTTGCGATGAATAGTAGTGAGGGATACGCAATATATTGGCATGTTGAACTTGCGAATTAATAGTAGTGAGGGATACGCAATATATTGGCATGTTGAACTTGCGATGAATAGTAGTGAGGGATACGCAATATATTGGCATGTTGAACTTGCGATGAATAGTAGTGAGGGATACGCAATATATTGGCATGTTGAACTTGCGAATTAATAGTAATGAGGGATACGCAATATATTGGCATGTTGAACTTGCGATGAATAGTAGTGAGGGATACGCAATATATTGGCATGTTGAACTTGCGATGAATAGTAGTGAGGGATACGCAATATATTGGCATGTTGAACTTGCGATGAATAGTAGTGAGGGATACGCAATATATTGGCATGTTGAACTTGCGATGAATAGTAGTGAGGGATACGCAATATATTGGCATGTTGAACTTGCGAATTAATAGTAGTGAGGGATACGCAATATATTGGCATGTTGAACTTGAGATGAATAGTAGTGAGGGATACGCAATATATTGGCATGTTGAACTTGCGATGAATAGTAGTGAGGGATACGCAATATATTGGCATGTTGAACTTGCGATGAATAGTAGTGAGGGATACGCAATATATTGGCATGTTGAACTTGCGATGAATAGTAGTGAGGGATACGCAATATATTGGCATGTTCAACTTGCGATTAATAGTAGTGAGGGATACGCAATATATTGGCATGTTGAACTTGCGATGAATAGTAGTGAGGGATACGCAATATATTGGCATGTTGAACTTGCGATGAATAGTAGTGAGGGATACGCAATATATTGGCATGTTGAACTTGCGATGAATAGTAGTGAGGGATACGCAATATATTGGCATGTTGAACTTGCGATGAATAGTAGTGAGGGATACGCAATATATTGGCATGTTGAACTTGCGATGAATAGTAGTGAGGGATACGCAATATATTGGCATGTTGAACTTGCGATGAATAGTAGTGAGGGATACGCAATATATTGGCATGTTGAACTTGCGATGAATAGTAGTGAGGGATACGCAATATATTGGCATGTTGAACTTGCGATGAATAGTAGTGAGGGATACGCAATATATTGGCATGTTGAACTTGCAATGAATAGTAGTGAGGGATTCGCAATATATTGGCAGGTTGAACTTGCGATGAATAGTAGTGAGGAATACGTGATACGTTGTTTATTTAGTTATTTTGAGTAATTTTTGTTGCTTTTACTTTTTTAGTAAAATGAAGTAAACTCGGGATATACGCTAAAGCTAAAGGAGTCATTAATTCTATTAGTAATGATTTAAGTGTTTTTAATATATGCATATTATTTCAAATGATCTTATGTTTTAGTCTTATATTATTGTTCTGAGAATGATTCGGATTAGTCATGCTATAAATCTCCTTAGCTCCCTCCGCATTTATTTATTTTTCTTAGAAAATTACTTTCTCAATTATTTCCAATAGAAATATAAACTATAAGAGCATTTTCATTATTTAATTTGTGTAATGTATTATTTAAAGTATGCCTAGTCGAATTTGCACAAGTAGTGATAGCGGAAGTAGTAGGGAATCAAACTCATTGGTTTTGGTAATAAATTATTTTATTTCTGATACCTTGATATTATTGAAACAAATATGTGCTATTGCAACAATGAAACGTTAATGGTAATTTCATTATGAAAAGATATTATATGCGTTATAACTCAATGTGTGTTTCGGAAGTACTTACCTTAAATTACAACTGGATAATAATTGAAGTCAATGGAAAAATCCAACAAGTAAGAAAACGTATAGTACAACAGAACTTCAGAGTGAGCATTAATTGTGATAGCTAGTCTGGGAGTAACAGTATATTACATTCAACAGATTGTAGCAGTTACTAGGTTTGGTAATCTGCTCTAAAGTAGATATCGCTGGACAGGACAGTTTATCAGCTTTCTGGAGAAAAGATATTTTATACTGAATTAAGAAATTTTCCTTTCTGGTCAGGATTCTGATACAAATACTCCACTTTGCGTCGTTCAAAAACATGAAGACGTTGTCAATACCCCAAAACCTCGATTGTAATAATGACAGGGACCGTAGAAGTCGACGAGTATATGATTCATATAATCATTAATGGTCAAACAGCCGGTGAACAGTAATAAAATATTGGTATGCTCCGATCAACATCCAAGTAATTTCTATAAGTACAACCGGTTCAATTATTGAATGATTTCAGTTTTCAATACGCCTAACTTAATTTATAATACATCCGTAAACCGTTAAAAACCGTAAAATATTAAATCTAACAATGCATTTTCACGTTTCCTTAAATTTATATATATATATATATATATATATATATATATATTGTATGAATAATAGTGGAATAGCTTGTAGGACGAGGAAATCTTTATTTCATCGTTAGTTTCAATAAATCCATATTGGATTGGTGTTTGTGTAAGGTTAAACTGTTCCCATCATTTATTCTCTGTATACGAATAGAAAAATATGGATTCTTCAATTAGATGATTTGATTAGTGAATAACTGCTAATTTTGTAGATATGTTTAATTAAACATATTTTTGGCACTGAAATAAAACACTGGTTTACTTCACGAGCATAACTTTATATAAGAAATCGATATTAGATTATGATTATATTTTTTTCTTGTTATTTGGAGCCGTTACAGTTTGAAGAGTATCAGAAAACCACATTGAGCCATTCTGTAGGAGGGATTTCCAACAATTCCCATGAAAATCTATCCTCATATAATTGGGACTTATCGGCAATACAAATGGGGCTTTTTACATTTCCAGCAATTCAAATCTATTTTTATTATAAGCTATTGAGTGTATTCTTATTTTCGAATCATTATTATCCAAATGTTCAGTAAGTACGCAACTAATCAAAATTAACAAATTCGTCGATTTTACTAGTAATTATGTTAACACCCATCTTTCGCATATTTCAAACATATATAATGCGGAATATCTGAAATGCATAAAAAAAAGATTCATTTTTTAAAGTAAGGTATTAACACTCCAGTAGTCGCGCCCTGCTTCGCTAAAAAGTAATCGCACTGTATCTGTCAGATCGCATTTCAATCCCCGTAATATTATAAACTTAAACTGCAACATTTGAAAGGAAATTAAAGTAAAATACTTTTACTTACGAATAAATTTATTTTATCACAAAAGCATTAATTAAAATGAATGATAGGAATTAAGTATAATATACATATATACAAAATCAGTCTTCTATATTGACAAAGCAAACTTTTTTCTTTGTAGATTCATTACTTTTGATTCTTCTGAGTTTATATTTCCGAATTACTTTGTTTTTCTTCAATTTTTTCTTCTTGAACTGTATCCAAGTCTTCATCTCCTATTTGATATTCTACAGCAGGAGGAATGTGATGTACACCACCACTTTCTTCAACCACGTCTACCTCAAATAATACTCTATGTATTTTCTTCACATCTTCATCATTTGTAACATCATAAAAAATGTTTGGTGAAGACATTTTTGTTCTGGATCAAATAAAATTTAAAATCACAAGTACAAATTAATAAATTTTGTATTAATTTAAAACAAAAGTGGTTGCGCTGTATCTCACAGATCTTCTCCCTCCAGTTTAACAAAATAAATTTACTATCATTATTATTGCTATAAAATGTTTTAATTTACTTAGTTAATTTAGTATTTAATTAACTTAGTTAATGTATTGTTTTAGATCGATTTACAATGAAGGAAAATAATTATAAAATAAACACAAATACTTACAAGAGAGGTCACGCTTTATCTAGATCAATCGTAATCTGACAACTCTATGTTAAATGCTTGAAGATCTGCACTAGTCTGGCTAGGCTCGGCACCCCCTTCTAGCAAGATAGGAAGCACGGCACCAGTCCCTTCGCAAAGGGTGTCTGGCAATAGAATATGAATTCTATCAGCGATCTCACAGATCAGGCGCGACTACTGGAGTGTTAAGAAAAAATTATTCAAATTTCAAAAAAATTCTGATAAAATTGTTCAAACAGCATTTTTGAATAGTATAAGTTATTTTCTTCATAATTAATCATTTTATAGTTGGAATAGACAACATCCTCATGATTATGCGTAACAGACTAGCTACGATCTGGCTGCGGCGATAGGCAGTGGAAGCTAAAAAGAGATGATAAATCCCACAACCAAATCACTATCAAAAAGTCCGTCACGCAGGGGCTGCGTAAACTAAGCAGATTTCCCTCGTGACGTTTAGTAATAGATAAATCTATATACTGGCAACACAACACCACCGTGAATATTAAATGAATAAATACAAACGGAAATAAGAAACGTTTCAATCAATTACAATAACTTGCCGACAAGAAGCGTTTGAAATATAAACAAACTGATCTGCCACCCTCGCACCGGAAAGAAACACAATTATTGAAATATATTAGAATATAACATATTAATTTTGTTGAGACCTATTTACTATATCTAGTACCGTAATTAATAATGAATCAGAATAATTGTTATATCAATCAATCGAATTTTAGTAATCCCAGACATTAAGACGGGGGCACCAGGACATATTTGCATGTATCTCGTTTAATATAGGTCTCTTGAATACAATATTTGATATTTAAGCTTCAAATAATGTTGCTTATTATATAATAGAGTATTGTTTATGTAACATGAGTGGAAGTGAGGGTTTGCTGAGGGCTGAAAACTGAAAAATGTAAATATCTGGGATAATGTTCAAGATAAAGAATAAATGTATATAACAATAATTATAGGACATTTAATTTTCAATAAGATTCGTTCTATGCAATATTTCGATCAGACGTATAGTAACGGAGATATTTTGAATTTTCGAAGATCCTCCCGTCTAAGCCCCCCCCCCCTCCCCCTGGACCGATTTCAGCCGTTAACGAACTTGATCTTTCTTTTTACATAAAACTGCTACTAATAATAAAATGAAAATGAAGAGGCGCCTTTTAATAATATAATGGGGGACACTTTTCTCTACTTATACTATATTTGAATTAAAGCACTTAGCTGTTTTAATACTCAGACTCTGCCGTGAGAGATAGTGCAGGCGAGAAGTAGTCTGGCTCCAGCCGGCTGGATCTGGAGCTGAAGGATTAGCGACATGTCCTGGACCGAGGTCTGCTGTCTTGAGAAACTGAAATATGACTGTCTTTAATCCTTTGCGGCTGGGTCTTATATAGGCCTAAGCCGGTACTGAACATTAGACCCGCTGATCAAAATATGCTCAAAAAGTGTATTTAATAGGAAATTATTATCGAAATTCATCCGTCTATTAATTAGGTTATCGACGTTAAGAGCTGTGAATGTTATTATAAAAATCCATCGGCGATATCTACTAAAATGCTAGAGCACAACTCCAAATTGGATAAAACTCTTATTTAAAGGTAAAAACTAGACATTTAAGTATTCATAAATAATAATCTTTATGTGCTTTGTGCTGGCATTATTCAAAATATAAAATATGTGGTCATTTATGATAGGTTTATATAACGCAATGTCAGATTCATTATAGACTTTATAGCTGTTTACATATGAATTACACAGTTGTTAACTGTTTATTTACTCCTGTTGAGCTGGAAGCATGAAAAAGGTATGTGAGCGTTTATATATAAATTTTGTAGGAAAACCAGTTTTTCACGTTTCTGGCCACTGTAAGGCAAATGCAACCAAAATACTGTTGCCACTCTTTTATTTTAGCAGATTTCCCTCAAGGAGATGACGAAAATGAGGTCCGTTCAAAACTATATATATATATATATATATATATATATATATATATGTTTTCTTGATCTTATTTATTTTAATTATTCTTGTAAGCTATAAATTTACATAAATTGTAAAGTTATGTATGCTGTTCGATGCACTTATTGAAAGTTATGGGGTTCTGGTTATGCGGATGAGATTGCGAAAGCTCAATTGAGCTTCTTCAAATGCTTATATGTCTTCCTAAAACACTCCTAATGCTTACATAAGAATAGCATTTTACCGTACACACACCAGACTGAAAATATTCAAGAGGATGTTGAATTGTTGGAAGGCTCTACAAGAGAAGTCGGCATACGATCTATCAAGACTGTGCTACATGCGCTTAAAGTAATTACCTGCCAATTATTCAATTTAATTGGGTGAATGAACTGGAAGGGTATCTTGGGCGCATAGGAGGAAACTTGGTGGAATTGGAAAGGGCGGGAAATATTAATGGGAAAAATAAAGACTTATTTAGAGGCTCTTGAGAACCATTTAATTTTTTTAGGTATTGAAAGAGTTTTAAACAGCACATATAGCCAGTACTTTAGAAGAAGTAGCTCTCTCTCCAAAATGTGCCATTTTTTAAGACCAAAGTTATATCTCATATCAGCTTATTAGGTTTAAAAAATCAAAGATTGATAGTTGGCAGGACAATTTACACATTCAATCCAGAAAAGCCATATGCCCCCTTTGCGAAGATAGCCAAGAGACCGTTAGAGAGAAGAAACCATCTCCTGAAAAGTCTCAACATTCCACAGCAGTCCATGGATAATCTGTTTGACCTTATGGACAAGAATAAAATACACTGCATAAATGTTTTCATACTTAGAAGTCTTTACGTCAGAGGCGAAATAAAGCAAACAATATAATTATTAAAATAAAATAAATGGGTTTTTTCTATAGTAATTATTGTATATAGTTTTTATATAAATGAATTCTCTGTTTATGTTTATATAAATAAAATGTGGCTGAACCCTTGCTATAAAATTGTTAAATTTTAAATGCAATAAAAATATTTATTCATTCAAGCTATGCAAGGTCGATGAGATGAACTAGGCAAGCGCCTCCTCTACCTTGCCTGTTCTATGGAAGTGGAGGGAGTGTGAGAGAGTCGAATATGGAATTGGAAAATGCATTCCAGCCGAAAAAAAAGGGCAACCGTGCAGAGCATAATAAAAGTCCGTCACGCAGGGGCTGCGTAAACTAAGCAGATTTCCCACGTGAAGTTTTACAATTGAGAAATCTGCCCAACAAGAAGTGTAGTAGTAAGAGATCTCCTAACTTACTCACGAGGGACAAACAGTTACGAAAACGGCCGCCATAGCTCTCTTCGGAAAGTACCGAACAGCCGACTCTCCTGCCGACCACACACAGCATACAAATGCAAATATCTCGGTTAATATTCAAGATACAGAATAAATGTATAAAACAATATTTGTAGTAACTTTAATATGTAATAAGATTGATTCTATACAATTTTTCGATCCGACGCATAATAGCGGAGATATTTCGAATTTTCAAAAATCCCCCCTTTAAACCCCCCCCCCTCCCACTGGTCTGATTTAAGCCATTAACGAACTTGATCTTCCTTTTTACATAAAACGATTAAATTCCGAGTTTGGTAACGATCAAACAAAAATTGCCACCGCTAGAGCGTTAACAGTTTTATAATAGCTGATTTCCCTTAAGGCTTTGCTAAAATTCACGGGGGCTACACTGGACCTACACCTAGCAGCGTTGAAGAAGTTGAGGAGTCGCTTCTGGATGGTTTGAGCCAACTCAAGGATCCCGCGGATGTGGGTGGCGGCATTCTTGGAGAGGCAAAATAGAGGTTTTGTTTCCTTTGAAACTTCCGAACCGCTCCATTCTAGAAGGAGGGAGGCCTTAGTGAGGAATTTGAAGAGAGGGAGGTTTTTCCGTCGTGATTCTCTTTAGATAAGGAGTTTCAGCCGATGGTTGAGGTTATGCAAGAGGAAAAACTCCGTCACGCAGGAGCTGCGTAAACTAAGCAAATTTCCCACGTGAAGTTTTACAATAGAGAAATCTGCATACTGGTAACACAACACCACTCTGATTAAATACAAACGGTAATGAGAAATCTTTCAGTTAATTAAAATAAATTCCCAACTGAAACGGCTTCTGAATTGTAAGAATAATTTATATATTAATAACTCAAATATTAGCAGTCCAAGAACTAAAGAAGGGGGGGCGGATGAACAGAACGTATTTGCATAAATCTCACAAAGCAGCGAAGGTAAGTTAAGGTTAGAAACGACAGGTAAGGTTAGAAGAAGCTTCCACCTGAGCCGAGCAGTTACGAAAACGGTCGACTTAATCCGAACTATACCCGACCACAGACTTCATAAAATGCAAATATCTCGGTTGATATTCAAGATAGAGAATAAATGTATACAACAATATTTATAGTAAATTCAATTTGCAATAGGATTGGTTCTATACAATAACGGGGATATTTTGAAATTTCGAATTTGAAAATCCCCCTCTAAACCCCCCCCCCCTCCCTCTTGTCCGATTTCAGCCATTAACGAACTTGATCTGTCTTTTTACATAAAACGGTTAAATATCGAGTTTCGTAACGATCAAACAAAACTTTCGACCGCTAGAGCGTTAACAGACATAATATATATATATATAAAATTTTGAACGGACCTCATTTTCGTCATCTCCTGGGTAGGATCGATGGACATTTGAAGAAATATTTCGAAAATCGCGTCATGAGTACGACCTCAATAGCTAATTTCCCTTAAGGGAAATCTCCTAAAAATGTTTGAGGTAGTTTTAGCAAGTCAGGATTTATTTCATCTTGCGCTGGACGTGGGTGGAGAAGCGATGTTGGCGCTTTACATGGACTCCGAAGTAGGGAATAGACGTAAAAATGGGAATGAGGGAGCCCCTACGTTTAGGGTGAAAACGTAAGTCACCCAGGGGCTGCGTAAACTAAGCAGATTTCCCTCGTGAAGATTTATAATAAATTAACCTACTTACTGCTAACCCAGCACCACCGTGAATATTAAGTGAATAAATACAAACGGTAATATGAAATCTCTCCACTGCCGGCGGGTAGATCTCAAATGTAAAAAAAACATGTCTATAACTGAAACTTACCAGAATATAACATATTCGTTTTATTGAAACCTATGTACTATACCTAGTACTGTAATTTATAATGAATCAGAATAATTTTTATCTAAATCAATCAAATTTTAGTAATCCCAGACATAAAGACGGGGGAGTTCACAAGAACATATTTGCATCTATCTCGTATAATAAATGTCTCTGGAAAACAATATTTGGTATTATAGCTTCGAATAATGTGGTTTATTATACAACAGCCAAATCTCCAAGATGCGGGTGCTCCTGTATAAATAAATAAGTATTATATAACAATGAGTATTGTTTATGTAGCAAGAGGAGAAGTGGGGGTTTCCGTAAGGCTGAAAACTAAAAAATGCAAATATCACTGTTAATATTCAAGATAGAGAATAAATGCATGTAAAAATATTTATAGTAAATTTAATTTGCAATAAGACTTATTTCTCAAACTTTTTCCACACGATCCGACTTATAGTAACGGAGATATTTTGAATTTTCAAATTTCTCCTCCTCAAAACCTCCCCTCCCCCTGGTCCGATTTCAGCCGTTAACGAACTTGATCTTTCTTTTTGCATAAAACGACTAAATATCGAGTTTGGTAACGATCAAACAAAAATTGCGACCTCTATAATGGTAACAGATGTATACAGTTTTGAACGGACATCATTTTCGTCATCTACAAGGTAGGATCGATGGACATTTGAAGTAAAATTTCGAAAATTGTGTCATGAGTACGACCTCAATAGTTGATTTCACTTAAGGGAAATCTGCTAAACCGTGGGAAGCTGATGCCTGTATTTGTAGAAGAAGGGCAAAGGGAGTTTCGTAAAATCCCCTGTATTTAGTCTAGTGGTCAGTTATTTGGTGGTTTCCATCAGTCTGGGGATGTTTATTTATCTGGTGGGTGTAGTTGTTTACAGATCTGTATAGACGGACTGTACTCACTGTTCTAGTCTGTCTGGGTCCACCCATGGTCGTGTCATTCGGTGAATCCGCAAACCGTAACTTATTTGTAACTTTTGCACATGAAGAAGCTCAGAGGACAGTTAGGTTTTCTGTGTATTTTGACGTAGCTGTAATGTATGATTTTTAAATGTAAACAAACATATCAGAATTTCATAGGACCTTTATGTATTCAGATTTAATGGAATATAATTTGCAAGTGCTTTATTACACTGAAAGTATTTCAAATGAAGTAATTTCATATCATTTACTGTCGTGTATCATTTTAATAAAATATTTTGCACCAAATTTATCAATGAATGGCTTATATTGATTGCACTTACCTTTCTCCGCTCCGACTCCCGTCCTCTTAGCAAACTGGCTTTATTCCGATAGGCTATTCTCCTAATGATCCTTCATTAACCCTAGAACTACCAAGGGGGGGGGGGCACAACTGTTTGTTTTTGTTCCCTATCACCCAATTTTAATGGGATATTTTTTATGTATTCCTCAGAAAAACATCCTAGAGTGAGGGCATAACAATAAAATTAAATAAAAAAATTTCCATGTTGGGAAAAAAATTTTTTTTGACGTATGGGCTCGAGGAGCCCCCCCCCCCCCCGTGGTAAAGCACGGGGTACCCTTATGGCCCCCGGGGGGGGGGGCTCCTCGAGCCCACTGATATTTAATACTACTTTTAACTAGTAATTCAAGTGTTATTAATTATATTGCTCAAATAATAATTACTTTGATGTAATTTTAACATACACAAACCTTCTCAAGTTTTTTTTTTCTCAAAAAAAAAATATATATATTCTCCCCCTATAATTTTTTTTCATATAAAAATATATTACTGAGATGGTTATAATCATTGCTCCTGATAGGTACTTTTTTAGAAAAGAGAAGATTTTCTAGGTTGTTCCCAACTAGGGGAACAGTTAGTCCATGCTGCATCCTGGACGCAACATGGAGAAGAAATAGTGCTGGCCGAAGAAAATACTTTTTATTTGAACTATCTGAGAGTTTAGTAAAATTGTGTGTTGCTGAAAGGAGTGAAAATCTTGTGGGCATTCCTAGATCTTCAGTGAAGGCCATGGAGCATGTTCTAGGGCGAGAACTGACTTATCCCCAATTGGAGGAACAAGGTTCATCAAGTGGAAGGCTAAGGTGTTACACTTGTGTTAGAGAAGCAAAATCAAAAAAAGAAAAATACAACAACCTATCAAAATCTAAGCAGCGTTGCTTCAAATGTAAACGTTCAGTGTATAAAAAACACTCGGAAAAAAAATTATTGTGCAAAAGCACCGATAATTGCATTACGAATCTGATAATTAGATTTTCATAAATTATTATTCTATTATAATGTTATAATAACTTCCTTGATATGTTCCTCCAGTAGAATAAAATTACATTTAATTTAAAGTCATCCTTTTTTCCCCATCCGAACTTTTTTTTTTAATTTATTTTTATTTTTGTATTTAATTTTTTTTTTCACAGCTGTCATAAGAAACGTTCATTAAACATAATCCAATAGAAAAAAAAAGGAGCCCCCCTCCCCTTGGTAATCCATGCGACCTGGGAGAGGTCGGTAATACTAGGGTTAAGCTAGAAGAACCTTCAGATCAAACAGGTAATAAGTTTTTCTAGGGATGTAGTATTGGATTTTCCATTTTAAATGCTATGTTAGAAAGCGGTTCTATTTTCATTTTATGTATTTATAATTATTCCTTATTTTTTCATATTGCCTTTATATAAATATTTTTTTTTAATATTTATTCGTTTATTTACAAAAAAATATTCGAATATTACAAGCAAACGATATGAATGATAATAAGAATGGCTTGATTATTGGCTTGAGGTGGGAAGTTGTCCATTGGCATTACCCACAATGGAGGGAACATCTGTTGTATTATATGGAGTTATACTGTGCTACAAGAGTTGGTGTCTTGGCCACTTACGCTTCAGACGTCGCCTTGGGTGTTCTGGAATATGGGTAGATGAAAGTGATTTGACTAAAGGATTAGGATGTGTAAGAAGGAGAGAGTAGAATTTCTGATATCGGGATTTGGCGAGGGTATGGACAAAAGGAATGTTGAGGTCATTATGGAGAGTTAAATTGGATACATAAAATGGGGATCTTTAATTTTGCGGAGTATTCTCGATTGGAGGATTTTGTAAGAATTTGAAGGTTTAGTGGAACCCCAAAGTTCAAGTCCGTATGTCCATATTGGTCTGAGTACTGTTGTATAAATCAATCGTTTGTTGTGTAGTGATAGTTTAGGTCTGTTGTCAAATAGTCTTAGTTGAAGTCTGTACCGTCTATTCAATTCTTGTCTTTTTAATGTGATGTGGGGTTTCCAAGTTAGTCGCTTGCCTAACGTGAGTCCTAGAAACCTAATTTGAGAGTATTGAGGAGTTAGTGCGCTATTCAGTGTAACTGGAAGGCACGTCGGAGGGTAAATGTTACATGGCTTGATTTGCTGCTGTTGACCTTGATCCTCCATTGAGTCAACCACGATTCTACCAGAGCTAGGTGCTCTTAAAAATAAATTAAAATACATTTTTGCAAATGGTGTTATCGCATGGAAAATGGTGACCACGGTGTCACTAATGACTCTGACTAATGAGGTCCGTTCAAATATATATATATATATATATATATATATATATATATATATATATATATAAAATTGTAACCTCTGTCTGTACATTGATTTTTTGCTCAAAATGTCTCGCTAACTATTCGTTTCACATGTCATAAACATTTGTTGTTTGTTTGTTTGTTTGTTTATTTGTTTGTTTGTTTGTTACCTTTTCACGCATAAACGGCTGAACCGAATTTTATGAAACTTGGTATGTATATTACTACTATCCCAACTTAGACTTTAGGCTATATTAATGTTCTCTAAGACGAACAGGAGTGGGGGTTATAAGGGAGGCTTGAAATTAAAAATAGCGATATTACGTTTCCTATTGCTTTTTCAGCAAATATGCACATAACAAACGTTGTTTATTTTGTAATTTAGAGTAACTTTTGTTATATGCACTTTTGCCGTATACGGAAGTATAAATGAGTTATACGCTAAAAACTATAGCGGGAGTTCACAATTTTATTTGGCACAAAAAACTCAACCGAACTAAACCAAACTCGGTATGTGAATTAGTACTAACGCCTTCATTATAATAAGCTATACTAAAATTTCTAGGGACGGGCAGGAGTGGGGGTTATAAGGAAGGCCTGAAATTAATAATAGTGATATTTCGTTTCCTATTGCATTTTCGGCAAATATGCACATAACAAAAGTTGTTTATTTTGTTATTTAGAGAAACTTTTTTTTTTATATACACTATCATCGTATACCGAAGTATAAAGGCGTTATACGCTAAAAATTATAGCGGGAGACAACAATTTTATTTGGCACAAAAGACTCAACCGAACTAAATAAAACACTCAGTATGTGTATTAGCACTAACGGCTTCCTTATAATAAGCCATACTAACATTTCTAGGGACGGGCAAGAGTGGGGGTTATAAGGGAGGCCTGAAATTAATAATAATGATTTCCTATTGGGGTTTCGGCAAATATGCACATAACAAAAGTTGTTTATTTTGTTATTTAGAGAAATTTGCTCAACACTTCTTTTCAATATGAACTACCAGGTACCTCACCTGAAAAAATGAATTCAAATGTATGTCAATATTTTCTCATTAATAATTCAAATCTATGCATAATGCACAGGAGACGGGAAATATGACAATATGCAGGACAGTGAAGTTTTACATAAAAAAATAATTTTATTATTAACAATTGTCAACAACGGGTATTAACCCTAAACACTGGAACGGGTAAAAGCCAAAATATTGTGCAAAGTAAAGCCTTGCCAAAAATATACCATCACCATTCAGCCTCAAATGAATTCCCGAGCGAAGCCGGGTATCTGAGCTAGTATATATATATATATATATATATATATATATATATATATATATATATATAGTTATAAAACTGTTAACGCTCTAGCGTTCGCAATTTTTGTTTGATCGTTACCAAACTCGGAATTTAATCGTTTTATGTAAAAAGGAAGATCAAGTTCGTTAATGGCTGAAATCAGACCAGTGGGAGGGGGGGGGGGGTTAAAGGAGGGATTTTTGAAAGTTTGAAATATCTCCGCTATTATGCGTCGGATCGAAAAATTTTATAGAATCAATCTTATTGCATATTAAAGTTACTACAAATATTGTTTTATACATTTATTCTGTATCTTGAATATTAACCGAGATATTTGGATTTGTATTCTGTGTGTGGTCGGCAGGAGAGTCGGCTGTTCGGTACTTTCCGAAGAGAGCTCTGGCGGCCGTTTTCGTAACTGATCGTCCCTCGTGAATAAGTTTAGAGATCCCTTACTACTACACTTGTTATTGGGCAGATTTCTCTATTGTATATATATATATATATATATATATATATATATATATATATATATATATATAAAATTGTGACCTCTGTCTGTACATTGATTTTTTTCGTGAAATTTCACGATAACTTTTCGTTTCACATGTCATAGACACCATAACTGCATTTTGTTTCTTTCGTGTATGTTTGTTTGTTACCTTTTCACGCATAAACGGCTGAACCGAATTTTATGAAACTTGGTATGTATATTACTACTAACACAACTTAGACATTAGGCTATATTAAAATTCTCTGAGAAAAACAGGAGTGGGGGTTATAAGGAAGGCCTGAAATTAAAAATAGCGATATTTCGTTTCCTATTGGTTTTTCGACAAACATGCACATGACAAAAGTTGTTTATTTTGTTCTTTAGAATAACTTTTAACATATACACTTTTTTCGTATACCGAGTTATAAACGAGATATACGCTAAAACCTATGGCGGAAGTGAACAATTCTATTTGGGACAAAAGACCTAACCGAAATAAATAAAACTCGGTATCTGTATTAGCACTAATGCTTTCATTATAATAAGCCATACTAACATTTCTAGGGACGGGCAGGAGTGGGGGTTTTAAGGTAAGCCAGGCCTGAAATTAATATTTCGTTCCTTATTGGGGTTTTGGCAAATATGAACATATCAAAAGTAGTTTATTTTGTTATTTAGAGACATTTGCTCAACAATTCTTTTCAATATGAACTACCAGGTACCTCACCTGGAAAAATTAATTCAAATCTATGTTAATATTTTGTCCTTAATAATTCAAACCTATGCATATTCCAGAGGAGACGGGAAATATGAAAATTTGGAGGACAGTGAAGTCTTACATAAAAAATTAATTTAATTATTAACAAATCAACAGCAACGACGGGTATCAACCCTTAACACTGGGACGGGTAAATGTCAAAATAGTGTGCAAAATAAAGCATTGCCAAAAAAATACCATCACCATTCAGCCTCAACTCAATTCCCGGGCGAAGCCGGGTATCTGAGCTAGTATATATATATACTATGTATATATATATATATATATATATATATATATATATATAAAAGTAAGTATAATACTAAGTCAATAATTGCAAAATTTAGGAACGCTTAAAGCAATTAAGATCAAAAATAACAGAAATCAGATGCACGTCATTTTTTGAGTATTTTTAAATATTTGAATTTCTTAAACAACCTCAATGTGTACCACGTTTCCCGTTTAGCCACCGCGGCGTATGTTCCTGCTAACTTATTGCATATCCATCTCCTCTGTACTGCCCCGTTAGCTAATGGCTTGTTGAGTGCCTTGAGTTTTAAATGGTCATTATCATTCTGATCTTTCGGGCCGCTACTTAAAGAAGATTCTTCTGCTATAGTTTTAAAGTATTGCTGGCTTTACCTCAACCTAAACGCTTTATAGTGTAAATGTCCATTAAAACTTTCTAATGATCTGCAGGTATGCTTGAATAATAAGGAAGGGGTAAACTTTCACAATAATGATTTATTTCAACGAAAGAATTTTTGACGTATCATCGTCAGTGTCCCGTGGGCAGGCAATTACGATGATAGTAAATTGAAGAAAAACTAAATGAGATCATTTTAAAAACCACTCACAGCATCAACATTCGTGTTCTATAAAATAAATCGAATAGTTATTTATTATACAAGTGACGAAAGTAGATCCTTTTACAACTCGAGTGAAACGTTTACCCACATGAGCGAAGCGAGTGTGGTAATTTCACGAGAGTTGTAAATTCTACTTTCGTCACGAGTGTAATATTAATTTTTTTCTGTAATCGTGTAATACATGATCAGATCTAACGAGAATATGAACAAAATTAGGATGTTGTGAATATTATGGTATGTTGTTGGTAGGTTATAAGCATGGTTGTGAAAGGTTATAAGCATAGTTATAAAACAACTAGTGATGATTGTGAAGTAGTGCAGTTATAAACAAGTGCAGGTAATAAACAAGGAAGGTAATTATTATTATATTTAAATTTTAAAATATATTGATTATTTCCACCAATAATTCATTCACATTTCAATTTATTTTGTTAAAATAAATTCTTACAGTGTTAAGAAACATTTAAAAGCATTTAAATTCCAACTTCAAATTATTTTTTCATTTATACTTATTACTAATTAAGAAGCCAATTCACTTTCTTCACTTGTGAAGAAAGTGATTACTTTCTTCACTCTATTGCAAAATGTTTCACTTTCTTCACTCATTTCAGTTTAGTAATGTTACCATTATTCAACGATTACAGAAAAAAATTATTATGTCTGTAATTTCAAACCACATATAATTTACATTGAAATAGTATTATACGCTTTTCATTATACAGGTATAATAAAAAGTCCGCCACGCAGGGTAATCTAAGCAGATTTCCCAAGTGAAGTTTTACAATAGAGAAATCTGCATACTAGTAACAGTAGTAGTAACGAGTCTCTAAACCGATTTCACGAGAGCCGAACAGTTACGGAAACTTGCTTCCGGCGGAATCTCAAGACTAGAGCCGAAATCAGCCGATCTCATCTCGTCCGTTATCCACTCACGCTTAATAAAAATGCAAATATCTCGGTTAATATCCAAGATAGAGAATAAATGCATATAACAATATTTATAGTAAAGTTAATTGGCAATACGATTTTTTTTTATACAAGTTTTCGATACGACGTATAGTAACGGAGATATTTCGAATTCTTGAAAATCCCCCCTCTAACCCCCCCCTCCCACTTGTCCGATTTCAGCCATTAACGAACTTGATATTTCTTTTTACATAAAACGATTAAATATCGAGTATCGTAACGATCAAACAAAAATTGCGACCGCTAGAGCGTAAACAGACAAATACATATATGTATATAATTTTGAATGGACCTCATTTTTTTGTCATCTCCTGGATAGGATCAATAGACATTTCAAGAAATCTTTCGAAAATCGCGTCATGAGTACGGCCTCAATAGCTGATTTCCCTCATGGGAAATTTGCTAAAAAACATTAAAAGTGGTAGCCTATCCAACATCTTGGATGTTTCCTTTCGAGGGTTTTGTTATCAGACTGGCTCCTTAATAGCAGCTATCCGAGATTAGGAGAATTTAAGTGGGCATGTATGGGATTTATATTCTTCTTCGAAGTTATGTGTTCCAGTTTTATCTCATTTCCTCAATCCGGTCAGTAGTATTTACCTTTAGATTTTAAGGCAAAATACTGTTTTTCATTGGAACTCGATAGTGGGTTTTCATCTTCTGGTGTTTCTTCATTTCGCTTGCCTTTGTAATGAAATGCTTCTTCCGACAGGTTCGGTTCTAACGCCCACTTTGCCCTACGTATGATGCTTTACAGGAAGGGCAAATACACGGTAAACGCCAAGTCTCTTAAATGATGCGGCCCACTTAGGCCCTGGGGAAAAAAGTTTGAGAGTCTTCTTACTCCGATAACCGTCCGAGATTTTCCAATGTTTCGTGTAAGAAACTTAATAAATAGGTGTGCTAATTAGGTAAATGAGCTTTTGACTCTTTCTATTATGAGGATCTAACAATAGCTCACTCTTAGTTTTACTAGATTTCCCTTAAGGGAAATAAGCTATTGAGGTCGTACTCATGACGCGATTTTCGAAAATTTTCTTCAAATGTCCATCGATTGATGACGAAAATGAGGTCCGTTCAAAATTATATATATATATATATATATATATATATATATATATATATATATAAGCCTAGCGGTCGCAATTTTGTTTGATCGTTACCAAACTCGATATTTAAACGTTTTATGGAAAAAGACAGATCAAGTTTGTTAATAACTGAAATCGGACCAATGGGAGGGGGGGGGGTTTAGAGGGTGAATTATCGAAATATCGCCGTTACTATACGTTGGATCAAAAAACTGTATAGAACCAATCTTATTGCAAATTAAATTTACTATAAATATTGTTCTATTTGGTTTAGAGGTCGGAGAATGCATTGTTGCCATTAAAAGCCACTTTCCATTTGTTTCTTTCATGTAGAGAATATTAATCAAAAATTGAATAATTATGTTCTAAATTTGAGTACTCCATAAAAAAAAAAAAAAAATGATTACAAGTATTTTAATTTCTGTTAAGTTGAGTAGCTCGCTGTTTTATTGTGTTTTGGTAGGGTTGAGTCTATCAACTTATTATTAATATGAAGCAACGATTAAGTGGTTATTAGGAAAATATACTCCATCTTTTCCCCGAAAGGTATTTCCTCTGTCTTACTGAGAATGTTAAGACTTTTCATACTTTCAACTCCAGTATCAATTATTTTGTCCTTGAGAACAACACTGAATTCACCTTTTACATATTTCAGCTCCACATAAAAATGGTGTGATCAGCAATGATCATCAAATTTGGTCTGAGCGGAGTCGATGGAACAACCAGTTTTCTTCCCTTTCTGCGTAAATTAAGGATTATCTTAATTCTAATCTGTTGAACCCCTGAGAAGTGGACCTTTCAGACCTGTCACTTTCACGCTATCATTTTTTGATGAGCCAACTCTTAAAAACGACACCTGCAAAGGAATTCCTGCTTCAGAACGCTACCCTTTCCTATTCCCAACTTGTTTTGCCTGTATTTGAACGTTTCTAGAAGACGTTGGACCAAGTGCACTTCACCACTTCTCACTCTAATTGCACTAGGAAGTAGGGGATAGTTGTTAATGATACAAATTGTCCTCTCCACTGGCCTTAGGGTTGGATTATTCACCTTATATGCAAATTATACAATAATAATTTAACTAATTTTAACGAATGAAGTTCATAGTTTCACTGTTTTTATCCCCTCTTCCTGTATATATTTTTTCCACTAATCCAATCCACTTGTTATAGAACACGAATGTTGATGCTGTGAGTGGTTTTTAAAATGATCTCATTTAGTTTTTCTTCAATTTACTATTATCGTAATTGCCTGCCCACGGGACACTGACGATGATACGTCAAAAATTCTTTCGTTGAAATAAATCATTATTGTGAAAGTTTACCCCTTCCTTATTATTCAAGAATACCTGCAGATCATTAGAAAGTTTTAATGGACATTTACACTATAAAGCGTTTAGGTTGAGGTAAAGCCAGCAATACTTTAAAACTATAGCAGAAGAATCTCCTTTAAGTAGCGGCCCGAAAGATCAGAATGATAATGACCATTTAAAACTCAAGGCACTCAACAAGCCATTAGCTAACGGGGCAGTACAGAGGAGATGGATATGCAATAAGTTAGCAGGAACATACGCCGCGGTGGCTAAACGGGAAAACGTGGTACACATTGAGGTTTGTTTAAGAAATTCAAATATTTAAAAAATACTCAAAAAATGACGTGCATCTGATTTCTGTTATTTTTGATCTTAATTGCTTTAAGCGTTCCTAAATTTTTGCATTTATTGACTTAGTATGTATACTTACTTTTTTATATATATATATATATATTATATATATATATACATAGTATATATATATACTAGCTCAGATACCCGGCTTCGCCCGGGAAATTGAGTTGAGGCAGAATGGTGATGGTATATTTTTGGCAATGCTTTATTTTGCACACTATTTTGACATTTACCCGTACCAGTGTTAAGGGTTGATACCCGTCGTTGCTGTTGATTTGTTAATAATTAAATTAATTTTTTATGTAAGACTTCACTGTCCTCCAAATTTTTCATATTTCCCGTCTCCTCTGGAATATGCATAGGTTTGAATTATTAAGGACAAAATATTAACATAGATTTGAAATTAATTTTTCCAGGGTGAGGTACTGGTAGTTCATATTGAAAAGAATTGTTGAGCAAATGTCTCTAAATAACAAAATAAATACTTTTGATATGTTCATATTTGCCAAAACCCCAATAAGGAACGAAAATATTAATTTCAGGCTGGCTTACCTTAAAACCCCCACTCCTGCGTCCCTAGAAATGTTAGTATGGCTTATTATAATGAAAGCATTAGTGCTAATACAGATACCGAGTTTTATTTATTTCGGTTAGGTCTTTTGTCCCAAATAGAATTGTTCACTTCCGCCATAGGTTTTAGCGTATATCTCGTTTATAACTCGGTATACGAAAAAAAAGTGTATATGTTAAAAGTTATCTAAAGAACAAAATAAACAACTTTTGTCATGTGCTTGTTTGTCGAAAAACCAATAGGAAACGAAATATCGCTATTTTTAATTTCAGGCCTCCTTATAACCCCCCACTCCTGTTTTTCTCAGAGAATTTTAATATAGCCTAATGTCTAAGTTGGGTTAGTAGTAATATATATACAAAGTTTCACAAAAATTCGGTTCAGCCGTTTATGCGTGAAAAGGTAACAAACAAACATACACGAAAGAAACAAAATGCAGTTATGGTGTCTATGACATGTGAAACGAAAAGTTATCGTGAAATTTCACGAAAAAAAATCAATGTACAGACAGAGGTTACAATTTTATATATATATATAGATATATATATATATATATATATTATATATATATATACAATAGAGAAATCTGCCCAATAACAAGTGTAGTAGTAAGGGATCTCTAAACTTATTCACGAGGGACGATCAGTTACGAAAACGGCGCCAGAGCTCTCTTCGGAAAGTACCGAACAGCCGACTCTCCTGCCGACCACACACAGAATACAAATCCAAATATTCGGTTAATATTCAAGATACAGAATAAATGTATAAAAAAACAATATTTGTAGTAACTTTAATATGCAATAAGATTGATTCTATAAAATTTTTCGATCCGACGCATAATAGCGGAGATATTTCAAACTTTCAAAAATCCCTCCTTTAACCCCCCCCCCCCTCCCACTGGTCTGATTTCAGCCATTAACGAACTTGATCTTCCTTTTTACATAAAACGATTAAATTCCGAGTTTGGTAACGATCAAACAA
Source organism: Riptortus pedestris (assembly GCA_019009955.1). Classification (NCBI taxonomy): domain Eukaryota; kingdom Metazoa; phylum Arthropoda; class Insecta; order Hemiptera; family Alydidae; genus Riptortus; species Riptortus pedestris. The sequence continues at coordinate 22,089,393 of CM032233.1, forward strand.
AAATTGCGAACGCTAGAGCGTTAACAGTTTTATAACTATATATATATATATATATAATATATATAATATATATATTATATATATTTATATATAAGCCTAGCGGTCGCAATTTTGTTTGATCGTTACCAAACTCGATATTTAAACGTTTTATGGAAAAAGACAGATCAAGTTTGTTAATAACTGAAATCGGACCAATGGGAGGGGGGGGGTTTAGAGGGTGAATTATCGAAATATCTCCGTTACTATACGTCGGATCAAAAAACTGTATAGAACCAATCTTATTGCAAATTAAATTTACTATAAATAGTGTTCTATTTGGTTTAGAGGTCGGAGAATGAATTGTTGCCATTAAAAGCCACTTTCCATTTGTTTCTTTCATGTAGAGAATATTAATCAAAAATTGAATAATTATGTTCTAAATTTGAGTACTCCATAAAAAAAAAAAAAAAAAAAAAAAAAAAAAAAAAAAAATTACAAATATTTTAATTTCGGTTAAGTTGAGTAGCTCGCTGTTTTATTGTATTTTGGTAGGGTTGAGTCTATCAACTTATTATTAATATGAAGCAACGATTAAGTGGTTATTACAAAAATATACTCCATCTTTTCCCCGAAAGGTATTTCCTCTGTCTTACTGAGAATGTTAAGACTTTTCATACTTTCAACTCCGGTATCAATTATTTTGTCCTTGAGAACAACACTGAATTCACCTTTTACATATTTCAGCTCCACATAAAAATGGTGTGATCAGCAATGATCATCAAATTTGGTCTGAGCGGAGTCGATGGAACAACCAGTTTTCTTCCCTTTCTGCGTAAATTAAGGATTATCTTAATTCTAATCTGTTGAACCCCTGAGAAGTGGACCTTTCAGACCTGTCACTTTCACGCTATCATTTTTTGATGAGCCAACTCTTAAAAACGACACCTGCAAAGGAATTCCTGCTTCAGAACGCTACCCTTTCCTATTCCCAACTTGTTTTGCCTGTATTTGAACGTTTCTAGAAGACGTTGGACCAAGTGCACTTCACCACTTCTCACTCTAATTGCACTAGGAAGTAGGGGATAGTTGTTAATGATACAAATTGTCCTCTCCACTGGCCTTAGGGTTGGATTATTCACCTTATATGCAAATTATACAATAATAATTTAACTAATTTTAACGAATGAAGTTCATAGTTTCACTGTTTTTATCCCCTCTTCCTGTATATATTTTTTCCACTAATCTATATATACATTCATGGCAATAAATATTCATTAATGATATAGCAAATGTATCCCGTATGAATATTGTAACATTAAATTAACAGAATGTGAGTCTTATGGTAGGAAAAAAGAAAACCATGTAATAAGAATACTGAAAATGAAAAGAGGGCTAGTTTAATGGAATAAAATAAAATAGCAAAAAAAGAAGATTTTATTAAACAAAGAGATAGATAATGTTGCACAATAGGATAATATAATGACACGGTGTCACATCACTGAAGTCTTTATTGAAGTTTACAGACAATAGCTTCAGATATTCATTGTACAATTAAATTATCATTGAATTAAACATTTGTAGGAAAATAGAAATAGAAAACTTTCTTGCATGTCTCATTGTAAGCATATTATGGGAGTGGAGTGGTGTTGAATTTACAAAATGCTACAATAAAAATAGTATATAGAGTATCAACTAAATCCATTTAAATACCTGCAACAATCATTTACCAGAATATACACATAATATCTAGGCTATATATTTAGAAGGTTTTAAGTAGCACAAACATTGTTTTGGGTTACTTATATACATATTAGTATGAGTAGAGATATAATGTAAAGGTTTATTGATAAAAATGTGTGAAAATACAAATTACATTTATTTTCAGAAATATTAAAAGATAGATCAATTATATTTTAAGGAAAGTAAGAAAAATATATCTACATACGGCGGTCTTTGGAGACCATAGTTGAAACATAACCATCAATTGGCACTTTTTTTATGAAAGTAAGACAACATTGGTTCCACGACCAATTGTTGTAGCATGCAATGAGTAGAGTATAGCAATAGAGTGAAGGATAAAGAAAGCATCTTTGAAAGAGTGAGAATGCAAAGCATTTTAAGAAAGGCACAACAACAATATAGAATAGTGAACACTTAACACATATACATCGATAATATATTTATTTCCACATAGTTAAAATAATGCATAAATATTACCTCTTAATATTTCGTAAACCCAATAAACAGATATAATAACTTACACGTTAGCTCGTCATTCCTGCTGAAATATATTTTTAATACTATTCACCTAACAGAAAAATAAATATTTTATACTACGTCATAAAGATGAGTAATAAATTATGTATTTCTTTCATTCGAATAAAATAACACATTTACACTTTTCTTATAGCCAGAAAACATCAATGAAGGGCTATCGACGTACTCTAGTACATGAAAATTGAAATTCCTTTACACAATACATAAGAAGCATGTTGAAACATTCATTACAGCACAAACAAGATAACATCAATATAATATACTATGAATTACTTTAATGGTTTATATTCTTCTTAAATATCTATAAATGTGGAATATTTAAAAGTATGTTTAACCAACTATAATGTACATCCTCATTTACAAAAAGGTAAAAGTTTTAAAAATGGGCTACTGAAAAAAGTCTGAGGGTGGTACACTATTTATTTAATTGTAAGCTTCTTATTTTCCCCAAATATACTTACTATTATATCTACGAACTGAAAATTACAACACCTAAAGCAGTCATATTGTATTAAACGGTAGAGTATAAATTACCTTGAATGTATTTCTACGTAGTAATGAAATGTTAGAGATTTTTAACACGGAATACTTCTCTTGGAAAATGTGTTTGCTAAAAAAATTTGAAAAATAACATACTATAATTCCTCATATTTCTAAAAATATACCCAAACAGTCCTTCTTGGCCCCTCTTTTGGTGCTAAATGTAAATATTGGAAGATCCCCCTAGAGGAGAAACCTATTTTCCTTTTTGGCCATTTCCTCACTTGGTCAGATCTACCAATAAATTATTAAGTTCCTGAAAAGGCGCCAAGTATGTTACAAAAGGTGTAGAGCTATTATTATGAAGCAATTTGTTTTTGATAACAGTTGACTGGTTTAGCCAGAACTATTATTGACTCACTTAGGCCTATGTATTGACAGGACAAAAGAATAATATGGAAAAAAAAATAAGCAACATTTTACATGTACAATTTTGTTCATTACCCGGAGTGTTTAATTTCTTACAATGCCATGCATTCTATTTTGATGGTTATTTCTTTTTTTCATTCTACAGAGCTATCATATTATACCATATCTCAATATTCCAGATAAAATTATTATTTACTAAAAAAAAGTTTTAAATATTCAAAAAACGTTATCATGCTCAATTTGCTCCCTTTAAATGTGAATTTGGTATTATATTAAATTTATAATAGTAACATTTATGTATAGGAATATCTTGAGAAGTGAATCAGAAAGACAAAATTATTTTAACTATTATATAATCTTAATACTATTATTCTATAACTATATTACTTATTATTTATAATACAAGTTATTGGATTTATATTTTTATGAATGCATAACACATAACAATAAATAAATAAACGAATAAAAAAAGGAAAAGAAAGGAAAACAAATATTTTATTTTAGTGAATTCCATGCAAAATGTTAAACATGGTGTTTTATTATTTGTACAGGAAAGATATGCATAATTCTCTCATTTGTTCAAATGTTTTTATTTATAGTCCACTTTAAAGCAATTTTTTTTACCCAGTATGTAAACAGTCATGAACTTCTACCCTACTAATGTTGTGCAATAAATGTGTCGAAATTGCTATTTTCTGAACTTCATGATCTACAATTACAAAAATGTAAAATATTTTTTATAATTAAATTAGAAAAGCAAGTACTAACTGAGGTCAAATTTATACAGTAATTAGTACCTGAAAAACATTATTTTGAATTTCTTTAAATATGCAGAACTGGCAGTAAGGGAACTTCTTTCCACCTCATTACAACGTTAAATGTGTAACTAATTCCTAATTTAATGTGTAGAAACTCTATCTTAGATAACGAAAATATTATTTTTTGTGACATTAAAGTAATTATTCAAACGGTGAAGATGGTGAAGAAATTTAATAAATTGTACATAGATGTTCAGATAATGAACTGTTAGTTACCAACAATTAATTATTTATAATAAAAGAAGTAAACATTTAGTTTATTATTAATTTGTTTTTGTGAAAATAAATGGAAGTGAATTTAGAAATGGATTAAAATGACAAATCCAGTATTATATTTGAATAAAAAAAAATACTCGTGTTCTCTTAAACGTTTTGTAGGTATGATTTTAAACGATTTTGCGTATTGACCTTTTACTGTTTATTAATATTTTATTGGTGCCATCAATGAACTTGTTAAAAGCGATACGAGAGAAAATCAAAGTAATGTATTAAAATTGTCAATAAATAGAGTTAGCCTAAATAGATATTAATAAATAGAATTAAAATTTTAAAAATGTTGATAAACAGATTTTATATATTTTTATTTTTTAAGTTCTATTAAATATGTTCCTTAAATTACTGGTCATAGGATCATAGTATTAAAATTTAACTTCTATAGTCAATCACAAGTAAAGCCAATCCATATTTACAACATTGTGATTAGCTTTCATATTGGCATAAAAATAATATTTGAATACTTATCATTAACTTTATGCCTACTATGGGTATAAAAACTATATATCTTTCCAAAAATGTTTTTATCCTTTTACCAAATTACTTAAATTATCTACATTCTTAAAATCATAATGACATGGATACCCATTCATGTCATAGCTTATATATATATATATGTTTTTCTTGTGTTATTTAAATGTAAAATGGAGATTCATACAATAAAATTTACAAGAAACAATTAGTACTTGAAATTAAAAAAAAAAAAAAGACGTACAACAGGACAACTACCTTTAGGTTTTTCCGTGAATATTCTCTGTGTAGGAGTGGGAGTTCATGGAATTAACAAATTGCTCTATTGCCTAGCGTGGTAATGTTTGTGTATCATTAAAATACAATACAGAACCAAATTACCTAATTATGTTCATAAAATACTAGAGGTCCAATCATACTAAAATTGATATACCGAAAAATTCTTTTAAACTCATCGTTTTTAAATTTAAGTCCAATGGTTCATTTTATATTTATTTTTTTATGCGGCTCCATATATAAATATTTTTATCTGTATCTTTTCAATTAAAAAGCAATTTTTTCACTCTCCTCTCTATTCTGCCTCTTTTTTTTTTAAAAAAGGAATCTTTATTTAATTATAATGATCGCACAGATTTTAGAATACATCTAAATATTTTTCTATTACTTCGTTTCTAATTACTTGATATTGTAGTTGCTTCCATTTTTTTTTAAATTCACAATAGTAGTTAGAATCATACTGTACTGTTCCCAGTGACCCAAACTCATGATTTTTATGTGCTTTAATCTCACTAAATTTATTTTGTGTTTCATGAAAATCCTTTCAGAGTAGTCTTTGCTTACTGACTTTCTAATCATCCAAATTAAATTGCTTTTCTGATTTTGTCTACTGTTCTGATTGAGTAAGTTTTTGAATTTACCAAGCTGGCAAGTACTTCGTTAGTTCGTCTTATAGTAGTACAACCAAAAGGGGTTGGATATATTAATTCGCTATTCGTATTCCTAACTTACTAGTTAATAGCACACACGACTAACTTGTAAGTTCCCTCCAATAATTCTGAGGTGTCAAAATCAGTTGATATGCCGAGTTTCGTGAATATTTTTGACCGACAATATTTGATGAAATCACAATGAACACCACAGTTATGAATATGAGCCAAACAATTTTAATATAGACAGCATCTTAAACAATACAAAGCTAAAAGTGCCAGCATATGACAAAGAGGTAAAAAAAAAACACACACACAGGAAGCAAATCTACAACTTGCAAGTAAACTGCCAGGAGAGATCGATAGGAATTCTTTGCCAAGCTAGAAGAAAAGCAACACTCCTATCTGCTTCTAGAGTTGGAACAGATATTTTCTTCTTTAAGGTGACATAGGGCCAAAAATAAAGGTAAAACTTCGTCACAATTTTTATTTCACTTCACTTATTTCTTTACTATATTGTTAATGTTTTGTGTGGAGCAGAATTTCCCTCATGATTATTATTTATTCTTACAATAATCGCCTTTCGCGACTGGGCCGATTTAGCGACGAATCAGTTAAATTCCTATAATCACTTTATTATATTTATGTATGTATGCTCATTTCTGCAAATATTTTCAGTATTGTCCTACATTATAAATTTTTGAAAATGTTGTTAAGTTTCAAGTAGTGCAATACGCGGACTATATACTGACTGCGTTCATATAGTAATTCAGTCAAAGTGTATGGTAGGTCTATGTGAGTCCTTAGATAGCAGTCAGTTAATATATGTTTTATAGTAAGTCTACAGTTACAGTGTTGGCAGTAGGGTTCCTCTTCTCCAGTGAGTATATTAGTGTGAGGTAGTCGTGATTGGCTAATTCATAACCTCGTTAAAACTACTTCTTCTCTTCTAATTAGCCTTTTTGAGGAAGGCCATTCACTAAGTATATGTTTCAGTTCTCGAGGTTTGTTATCAGTTGTGGTAAACCAAGTTTTCTGCCATGAATTAAGTAACATATGTTTTGCTTGGGCTTGAATATCTTGATGTGTACAATATATGTTGTCGTGAGTTCTTTTTTGAGTAGCTGATTTGGCAAGTTCGTCTACTTTCGTGCTTTGTCTAATGTTTGTATGTCCGGGTAACCAGTACATAGTTATTCATTTCTTTAATGTCTGGATTTTGTGTAATATGTACGAGATGAGTGGATGTGAACTATATATGTATTTTAATGAATGTAATGAGCTAAGAGAGTCAGTGCAAATTATGATGATGTAAAAGAGACTAGAGTTTCTGAATAGAGTACCCCTCAAGAGCACAAGTAAAGATATTTGTCGGCTTCTCAGCTTAAGGTCTTAGTGATACGGCATTCCACGAGGATCCTTAACTGAGGACCCAATGAATGTTTTTATTAGTTCTCTTGAAGAGGCATCCTGGGTAATGTGAAACATATAGAGCATGCCTCAGAAATAAATTAAGTGAAACATTTTGTGAATAAGTTTTATTTAAAAGGCTCTCTGTCCCTTTAAGAAAGATTGTTTATACAATTTTTGGTCAGTTGTAAAAATGAGTGATCTCTCTCACACATTGTAATATGCAGTAAATCTAGCCAAAGGCTAAATAATATAACTTGGAAATGAAGTGTAAAGCAATATATATTCAAGTACCTGAGAATAACATGGTTTTAATTTCAATTGAATTTCTCGGTTTATCAATCAAACTATTTACCACTGAGAGTGTAATTATGAATTGCAGCAGCACCTCAATTTCAGACATACGGTCTTTCGTTGTCATTCAGAATATATTTTATTAAATAATTCATGTCTCCAGATATTTATATATATATTTATTTAATAGTGATATATTATAAATTCCATAATCCATTTATGCTTATAAATTCCATATTTTACTTATTACAGAAATAAATTTCAGTCTGAAATGCCTTGATGATGTTTTTTTATTATAATAAACAAAAACTTGAGTAATTTTTATTTTTGTGATTTTATTTAAAACGAATTGTATGGTCCTATGGCAGTATATCTTACAATTGAATATTTAGGATGGATTGAATATTTTTAAGTACTATATTGTGACATTTAAATATTTCATTATTCTATGTGTATATTATTTTTTCAAACATATTTTAAAACTCTATGTGACAGTCTGGTCTGCACTATCCCTGTAATTATCGAAACTACTTAAATTAAAGAAAGAATTTTCCTTTCCCACGTTACACATTCACATATTTACATTCAACGAATTATTCATTCTGAATTTGTGTTGGTCATTTTAACCCTGTATCAAGTGGTAAATTTCTTTGACAATTATTTTTTCCCAATTCTCAACTAAAATAATAAACTTGAGGAAAATCAGTATTAATTAATAAAAGGAAAATTCTAAAGGGCCTGATTGTCCTTTGATATATAATAAAATAATATTGAGAGAAATTGACATGTTTCAGTTCAGACGGATATATATTTATATATATTTTTTTATATATGTATAAATATTAATTTTAAATCTATTCACTTGAATCAACTATATAAATATTTACAGGTTAATTCAGTTTCTTTAATAGGACAAAAGAAATAGTCCATATTATTAATATTAATGTATGTTATGGTTTATCTTTTATTACGAAAGTAAATAAGAGTTCTTATAAAATATTCTTGTTTTTCATCCACAATTAAAGAATAGTCATATGGTTCCCAAAATCATTGAACAATTTTGAATTCTTCTCTAGACTTTTGTATTCTACAGTCTGTGATATGAGGACAGTTTTTAATATTTTGAAAGTTATTGCAACCAAAAGTTCTGATAACTACAAATGTATCACTTCTTTCATATCTGTAGAGTTGGTGACCTCTATTTCGATCAAGTAATGGCGACACAAAAATTGTTTATTCAGCACGTGAATATATGGAGTATATTGTCATGCTCAGTAGTATTTCTTGAATTAAACTGCCCATACTTTTCTATATGATCTCGTTTCTCACAGTTTTGAACTTGGTGATTTCTATATTCTTCAATATTTTTTATGCTATTAGTATTGAAGAGTCCTCAACAGTCCAGTGGTATATTTTGAAATGATAAATTGATTTCATAAGTTAAATTACAATAAATAAAACTCTTTGAGTTATTGTCAATAGTTAGTGGGAAAAGACAATAATAATAAGAAATGAAATATGTGAAGGTACATAGAATGCAGTGATAACCACAATATTCGAAAAATCATTAATACAATTACTCAGTAAAGAAATCAAGAACAAAGAACACATAAAAACAAGGAAGTTAACAGTATGGAAAAACTAAAACCACTAAATTATGCCAAACTTCAAGTAAAAATGAAGCGAGCTATGAGTAAAACATAGACACCACATCGACTTCATTGGGTTTATTGACAATTTATAATCAGGTAACCAGGCAAATCAAATAAAAATATGATATATTTCAATAGGACTAGATTTTATATTATTGTCCAAATTCATATTTAAATTTCAAGTGTGGACGTATTTCTGTAACAAAGCAAAACTCAATAGAAAAGTATTTTGTAACACTGGAAAAATACTCATTTTGATTAGAGAATTTGGCGGTAATTGATTTTTGCCGTCCTTTGATAATGATGATGGTCCCACGTTTATATGAGTTGTTTGTAAATATGAAAAAGACTTTTTCCATTAACATTCCTCCTGATGAAACAGAATATTTGTTTAAAGATTAGTTTTCCAATGCAAGCGTTTTTAATTTTTACTTTTAACAACTAAGGTTTGTGAAAGCACTTTTGGAAGAGTATTAATGCCGGTAACATTTTCATACTAATATTTACTCTTCATATGGCAGGATGATCATTAACATTAAAATTGGGCTAAATATTTGTATTTGTAATTTGTTATTAAAACATATTCATTATCGATATGGTTAGCATTGGATAATAATTTTTGAAATTTATTCAGAAAGTTTTAGATGTTTAATATCTTAGACAATTTATGGAATGTATTTTTTATTTTGAATTTTGGTGTGTGTATATATTTATATGACAAAAATAGTTTTATTAGGTGAATAATTATCTTATGAGGATGGTATACCCACTGAACTATTTTTACTCCAAACACCATTCTTCATAATTTACAGAAACCATTTACTATTACGTAATACCAGAAATATAAGCTTAATTCATTTTGAGAAATTGTTCACAAACTGCAATAACAGTTTTGCTTACACATGTGTGTGAATAAAATGTATTAGTTGTTTAAAATCAAATGTTATCCAATATATACATTATATTTCTATTTACATATCATATCATTTCTTCTTGTAAATAGTAGTGTAAGATTGTGAAAATAGATATAGGTAGGTTTGTTTGAAACAGTGTTTGTCAATGCTCTACTCCCTTAACATATAATATCTGTTATTGTCCATTCTTTATATTTCACATAGGAAACCTAAAATGATGAAGAAATCTTAATCGTAACTGTAGGTGTAATATTTCAAACTATATACCTTATGAATTCAAATATTTGCATTATTTGTTAATAAGCACAATGAATTATTTCACATATATTATGAAACATACAAGTCTCAAAAACACTGTTTACTTTTAGCAGAAGGCCATAAATATAGACATCAATTTACACACATGCATATTAGTACACACATATATATATATGAACGACAAATAAGACATTCAATTTTAATAGCTAATGACGTATATTGATAACAATTATATAATTAGAGGTTAGTTTAACACATATATTAGTACACCATTAAGACAGAGAACATTGAACATCGAAACACAACATCAATGGATGTGATAGAACACACAACACTTACAGTATGAGTTTACATCAAAATACATATTGGCTCAATAAATTTGAAGGCTCCAATAGTACTTAGGGTATCCGAAAAAAGTTGCTATTTTTCAGATACAGTAGGTAAAGAAAGGATCAGGAAAAAGCTTTAGGTTCAAAATAGACAGAGTCACAATTTACAAATTAACATTCAAATAATCTCAGCCAAGAAATTTAAAAAGAAAGATTTACAGAATAAAAAAAAGAAGAATATCAATTGAAGTATATATAAGAAAAATTACGGGAAATAAGTAGCATATATATTAGAATAACATATATGCCTCGATCAATTTTCCCATGGTTAAATCTCGAAAAACAGAAATACATCTAAATCAATCGATTTCAAAATACGACTTCTGAGGTTTTTTAATAGGAGAAGTTTTCAAATGGGGTGAACAAGTAATGAGATCTAAGAAATCAAAGTCATTTACTCTATTTTCCAGTGGTTGTAAATGACTTAATATCTAGTTTAGTGAAAAAGCATGCCAAACCCTGAAGAAGGCAAGTCTAAATTATGACCAAAACTGAAGGGGTCCCCCTTATAAACTATGAATTCATTTTTTTATCTTAATGTTACATTACATGCTGTTACAATTTAAGTATCATCATGAACATTAAAATGGAATAATTAAACCTTTGATCTCATTTTTTGGGGGAGGGAGGATGCTTTTAATAGAGCGATTAGTGATTAAAGAAAATCCTATTGAAAATTTAACAAAAAAACTCTTTGTTCCAAAAAATTTTCTCTTCACTTACTTGGCTGATAGAATAATTTGTTGCTGGTTGGTTTTATAGCTAAAGCTGCAATTTGACCAACAGTGCAGACATAGCCAGCAATAACATTCCATACTGTGTACCTGTTTCTTTCTCGATGCGGTGTGGCCTCAGGAATTTGATCAACAGTTCGTTCTGGTTTTGGTGGAACTGGAATTGTTTTCTTCCTGATTCTCGGAATGTGAGATGGGCCTCAGGCATATTCAGTATCTGTAGACAAACTTCTATCACCAAGAGAATATGCACGATCTTCATAATAACGTTCATCATCATCATCACCTCTACATTCTGGTGATATTAATTCATCAGAGTAGGTACCTCGTGAGTGAGCGAAGGCAATGCTCTTCTGGTAACTGAACAGCTGCCGTTCGAGACTGTAGTTTTCAGCTTGCAGGGTATTTATTTCCTTCCTGCAAAAAAAAATCACATTGTATTTCACTTTTTCGAAGCAAGGAGAGATTAATCTGAACCAATAATTAAGGAGTTTGAACATTTATAGATTGATATAAGGACTTGAGAAACATATTTGTATCCGTAATTTATTTATTTTTAAAACCTCCATAATGAAATAATTATTCTAACTAATTCTACTGAAGAGCCATTTACGAAAAAGGAAAAATCTTCGAAAGGATGGCGATTTAAAGTTGGATTCATAATACCATAAATAATAAGAAAAGTATATTTCAGTGAATAAGAATGATAATGTAATAGCTGCACAACCATCTAGAACAAATTTAAATGAATATAGTTTACCATTGAAATATTAATATTTTATTAAGTTAAGTAGTAAAAATTATCTGATTTTTCACCACATATTCATTGATACATGGGGGTTGTGGGTCGATCACTGCGATAGTGTGATAGAGACCTTTAGGGGGATTCCACATGGAATTGAAACAATATCAACAAGTTTTGGCTTTGGTGTCTGTTTGTTAATTACCTTTTCACACCCAAACTACTCAACCAAATTTAATGAAGCTTGGTCCATATATTACCACTAACCCAACTCAGACTATAGTCTCAGAGATCTAGAAATGAAAAATTGCGATATTTCGTTTCCTATTGGTTTTTCGACAATGATGCACATAATAAAATTTGTTTACGTTGTTAATTAAAATAACTTTCGTTATAAATAATTTTGCCGTATATCGAAGTATAAATGAGAAATACGCTAAAAATTATAGCCGGAGTCAACAATTTTATTGGGCACAAAAAACTGAACCGAACTAACCAAAACTCAGTACGTGAATTATTAATAACTTCCCCTTAATTATAAGCTGTACCAACATTGCTAGGAACGAAAAGGAGTGGGGGTCATAGGGGAAGCCTGAAATGAAATATGAATTCATGATAGCTTACCTCATTTGATAGTTGTGGACTTTAGTGACGTCATCATACTTGTGGTATGTAGCCTGAAAAAGTAAATAGCTTTCTTCCCATTCTACTTGGATCCTCAATTGTCCTTTGTCGGACAAGTACGGGCAGTTTGGTTCACGTAGCTGAAAACAAATAATTAATACAATATCATTTGAATGCTCCAATGGGAGCCATTAACTATCCTGTATACAGGATACTAGGCCGTTCTCCTAGTAGGATACCAGGGTCATGGACACTTGATAAAAAAAGACACTAATAAATGGTTCATGCATAGAGAGATAAAAATGTGGAATAAAGAAAAAAAAATGTAAATAGGGCAGGACAAGAAACGATTGGGTTTGTGCATTGTACAATTAAAATCGGTTCGATTTGAATTGAATAAATTAATGAAATTCGTCAAATAAGCAGATTTCCCACGAGCTGGTATGACATACTATATCTTGTAATATATTTTCTACTTCTAATTGTAAATTAAAGTCATATAAGTAGAACTGGCTCTGAAGGCTGAAAACAAGAAAGTAGGAATAAGTCACTACATATTTTAGATACGATAAAATGTATAAAACAATTTTCGAGCAAGAGTATCCTGATAAAATTGCTTCTGTAACAGTTTTTAATACAACCAATAATAAGAGATAATTTGAGTTTCGAATTCCCCTCCCCCCAACTTGCCATTAACGGCTATGAATTTTATAGTTAAATTAAACGGTTAAATATCGATTATGATATATATCAAACAAACGTTTTCTTGTTAAGACCACAAAATCTACAATGATGACGGAATCACACTACGTATTTGCATGTACCACACATACAGTAATAATTCAATGAAAGCAATATTTGGTATTTAAGCTTAGAAGAATGTGGTTTGTGATATAACAGCTTTAGGGGTTTACATAAGAATGAAAATTAACAATGTAATATATCTTAGTTAATATTCATTATAGAGAAAATATATACATAACGACATTTATTTTTCAAAAGATTGGTTATGTTATTTTTCGATCCGGCTTCATAGTAATGGAGATATTTCAAATTTTTCAAATTCCCTCCCTCTAAACCCCCTCTCCTTGTAGTCCGATTTCAGCCGTTAACTAAGTTGATCTTTAGCTTTTCTATGAACGCATATATTTCGAGTTTAGTAAGGATGAAACCGAAATTGCGGCCACTAGACCGGTAATGGGCAAATGTGGATTTCTATATACATATACAATTTTGAACCGACCTCAATTTCGTTGTATCGTAGATAGGATCGATGGACATTTAGGGAAATTTATTGGAAATCGCGTCATGAGTACAACCTCAATAGCTGATTTCCTATAGGAGAAATCTGCTTAAATCAATTCGAATTGAATAAATTAATAAAACAATTACTGTAGCAAAAAATTCATTATTTTCAACCAAATAAATTCCTTTCACTTGAATACCTTGATTTACAAATTATTTTTCCATTAGAAAAAAATAAAAACAATCATTTCACTCAACCGGTCAAAAATGGTCTGGTTGATTTGAATCAAATAGTGTTTCAACTATAACGGAACCCGAGTCTAAATTGATTACTAGTAAATGCAAGCCATGGAGTCAAGAATCAAGTTGAATCACCAAAAGTGAGTTTTTTCATGGATCTATCTGGAAGAAAACTTGTATAACATTAACGGACAATTTAAAATATTATAAAGACGAGCCATATAAAATATAAGACTCTTATTAATAGCTATCCATGTTCAAAATCTTAATTTTTATTCTGAAATATAATCGGAATTTGGTCAGTTTAGAGATTATGATACTCGGAAACCTTACGATAAAATTATAAAATCATCCAATACAGGAGAAAAGGGGGGAAATCTGCTTGGTTTACGCAGCCCCTGCGTGACGGACTTTTTTTTTATTCTGAAGACATAATCGGAATATGTCATATTTAGGGATTATGAAACCCGGAAGCCTTACATGATACAATTATACTTGTCGTCAAAATTAAATAGTTTGTTAAGAATTGTCTTTTCTCTTTACAAATAGTTTTTTACCTCAATTATCTAAAAACGGGTTTCATTTATATTCGCAGCTTTTCATACAAAACATTCGGTAACAATACGAAATACTAAATCTGCATATTAAATGTATTGAATGCTATCGTGATATTACCGCAATTATCTATTTCGACTCATCCAGAGAACATTTTGAATTGTTTCGTACATGTATGTGTATCTCACATAAGTCAGAAGTGGCTAGTCTCAGAATGTTGAAATTAAATATTTAGAATTATTTTTACTTCTAGTTGTTCTCCTTCTATTTTGATCTAAATTGACTAAGGAGGAGGGGGAGGTTTATAGGAGCCTGAAAAGGAAAAAACAAACTGTCCCATGCTTATCATGAAACGTACTATAAATTATATTCTAGGACATTTTTTTGCTCCGATGCATTGGAACGGAGATATGGAATATGACTTTTAAAAAAATATATTTTTATTTTAAATGTAGTCCAACCAAACATCTTGTATATTTTATTTAATAGGAATACACGGCACATGGATGCCATATAATTCTTTTTAAAATACTGCTAACCCGTAGCAAATTATGAGTAGTGATAATAGTAAACACACTAAAGGGACTAATAGAATCAGACAGCGATGGGGCATTATTTACATTCATAGTAATCCCCTTACCATTTGTCTTTCAATTATTATTAACAAAATAGTACACGTCAGATACACACTTTTTTTCAGTTCACACACACACTTAGCGATTTACTTCAGTGTGTGCCAGTCGAAATTTTTCTTGTACTGCCTCTACCAACTAAGAGTTGAAAACACTAGTTCATATAAATACAAGTTATTATTTTTAAAAAAATGTAACAGAGAATTTTTATTCAGAATGTTGTGAAGAACAAAAGTAACAGAAATACAAAAGTCTCATTTTCTACT
>CM032233.1:22110000-22195000 GCA_019009955.1 Riptortus pedestris
ACTTCAGGAGGGAAATCTGCTTAGTTTATACAGCCCCTGAATGATGTTGATTTATACAAATAAATAGACCACAATTTTCATGTCTGTTTATAATGGAAAAGAATTCCTGGAAACAACTAATATTTAAAATAATAAAACCTAATCCCAAAGTAAAAAATAGATGCTCGTACAGAAAGAATAAATAGAAGTCAGCTATTCGCGAGAGTATTATGATCAACATATATAACCTTTTTAATGGGGTCTGTTTTTGACACTGAATAAAAAAAAAAAAAAAAACTCTTATCGAAGGGTAGGTCTGAGTACATTAAACGGATAAATATTTCCACGAATACATCCCAGACTGAAGATTCAAATTAAATTTTTCCAAACATATAGTCTATTTCTAAGAAAAATATTCATTTGCCTCAGTTTTTCCCATTATTGTGCTATGTAAACACACGTTTGAAATAATAATTTCTCTTTAAAATACTTTGAAACGGTTTAGTTCAATTCTCGTTCACTTTATTTCAACAGAAGGAAGCTCGTTCGCTCTAAAAAGTCAATTTCTTTACACAGGTCCGTAAAAGACAGATTTTTTTTTTCAATTAAATGGAAGCTAAATTGAAAAGCTTTTCAATACGAACTAGAATGATATGAGCGTAACGTATGGTGTAATAACAAGTGAAGAAATTACATTTTCATCATTCTAGTAACAGATATAATAAATTCAATTTCAGATACTTCTAAATACCTTCATCGAAATTGATTTAATTTAATATTTAGCCGTTTCTTCCAACCTCAAAGGTCCCTGATTTTAAAAAAAAACATTATTTATCATGTCCCCAAGAAACGCCCAAATCAGTTCATGCAGAATTTAAATATTTGGAAGGGAATGAATCTGTGTTCACAGGAGCCCGTCACGTAGGGGCTGCAAAAACTAAGAATATTTCTGATCCATTTTTGAGGTGCTGGATGGTGAAGGAATTATTATCTCAGGTAAGAAAAGAAAGGCCTCGTTCCTCCACAGTTGTTTATTCTATGCGACAGAGCGGTTTCAGGTCATGCGCTCCATCATCAGTGCCCTCCTGGCAAACATTTACCATAAAAAACGTCGTATAGATGTTATTTAATCGAAAAATAAGATTGTCTACTTTCAAAGAGTGTCTACTTTTGAAGGCGACCATCATGCCAAGTTTCTTAACAAAAAATATTTGTCTTTCTAAAAATATGTTGAAAGTGATGCTACCGGGGGTCAAGGATCCTGTTGAGCCACTCAACAAGCCGGGAGTCGACGAGAAAACTTGCTCGAGTTGTGACGTGTCGTACATCGGGCAAAGTGGTAGAAGGATTAGAAGCCGGCTGAAAGAGCATGTTTACATGAGGCACGGAGTTCCATGCCCACATCAAGAAGGAGGGTCATGAGAAATCCGCAATAAAATATGAGCTCCTCTATGAAGCGAAAAAAGGCAAGAGCCTTAGTAGAGTGGAAAACCTATACATAAAACTGGATAGGATGAAGACAGTAGGCCTGGATATCAACCAGGCAGGAGAGGGAACCAGGTTGAGGCAGTTCTCAGAAGCCTCTCTCATTGCTCTCCGGTCCCAAGGCCCCAGTAACCGGGAATCCTTGGTTCCAGTAATATCTTTGTGAAGAGGTTAGTCATTGTCTTGCTTCTCTATTTTTGGCACCTTTATGTGTTTTTATATGTATTGCTCCCTGTAGCTCCTTCGGTGTGTGTTCACTCACTTTTCTTTTTAGCAGATTTCTCCTAAGAGAAATCAGCTATTTTTAATTTGTTTTTTTCGGTTTTTTACTGTTTCTCCTACTTTATGTTTTTTAACTGTAAATATTATTTGTTTATTTTAACTAATTATTGGAATTTTGTATATATTCTACTAGTAAACTTTTAATTTTAATCTGTAAAAATATTTTTCTTCATTTATAAACTGTAAATATTAACTGGGACACTAATTGGTATTCTCAACGTTTTATGTTCTAACTCCAATTCCTTCAATACGTACATATATTTCTTATTATTTTTTTAATTAAATGACATCTTATGCGACGTTTTTAATGGTAAATGTTTGCCAGGAGGGCACTAATGATAGAGCGTATGCTCTGAAAGCCCTTCTTCCCCCCTGAGGCCTTTCTTTTCTTAACTGTGATAATAATTCCTTCAGCTCCAAAATGAATGAATTATTATCATTCATGCCTCAAAAATGAATATTCAAGATAGTAGTTTTCGTGGTATTGGCTAACGTCTAACTAAAAGGTCAAAAACAAATCAGATCGAAAAATAGCAGATGGCCAGGGTGGGTGGGGGTGGGGGTATATTGGAACTGATTGGTCTGTGACCAGATTACCTAGCAAATGAATGAATCGATTTTTTAATTTTTTTTTTTGTAATTTAAAAACCCCATTGTCCTTTTACACAAGACGGGCAAGTTGCATGCAATAGGCAAAAAAAGTGTTTTTCTCAAGAAAATGGTTTCAACGTTTTAGAATTCTTTATGAGGTTCATAATTTGTATGCCATACTGATTTCAATTAATCTATTAGTTAGTACAAATAACATTGATGAATCAGTTTTGTTGGTCATTTTTCATTAGGTTGATCAGCCCGTTTTGTTACTCGCGTTTTATAAGAATAAACAACCTGTTTCATCAGTCACATTTTTTTGAAATTATCAATCTCCTTATTTAGCCATTCTCCATTTAGGTCATTATTCAGTAATCGGGAATCACCTTTATAATTATAATTTGCCATCTCCACGTAGCCTTCGACCGTGATTCGTAGAAGTGGCTTGTGGACTCAGACAGTTGTGAAAATAATATTGAATTTAGTGTGCTTTTCTCTTAGCCCGAAGCCATGAATAACTCATTACCATTTCCGTCTAGACGCTCGATAGGAAGTTAGCTTGGGAGTTCGGAAGTCAGAACTACTATCAACGAGATTCAGGCTCAAGCAATTTCAATTGGCTATTGATCCGAAACAGCTTCTTAATCTAGCCCAATAAAATAAAATTGAATAATACGTTCTAATACCGAATGCATTTAAGACTAATGTAAGATGAATTTTCCTTCTCCAATAAATTGTAGATGCAAGGCTACAAAATCCCTCAATTTACTCAAGTTACGCTAGAATTTCTCCGATTTCTTATTTATTTCTATTCAGTTTTGGCCAATTAATAATTAACTACTTTTGAGAAAAGCCTGAAACATATTGGTGATAACTACTTAAAATAAACTTTATTCATGTGTATTCATCAAATCCCATGATGAAACATGAATAGAGATTATATGTTGATTGACTAACCTGAGTATTGTACAATAGCAGAGATTGAGAAAAAAAAAAACTAGCACAATTAGAAAATTTTACCTTCCAAAAAAAATGTTATAAAATTTTCCATTGATTGAAATGCCTGAAAACGAATACTTTGGGTTGGAGTTATTAGGGAACTGTTTTTCCGTGACATTGGGAATAAATGTGACACCGCGGGGCCAATGTCACATGTGTGTGTGTGTTTGTGTGTGTGAGTGGGTTGTGTGTGGGGGGAGGTGTGTACGTGCATGCGTGTGCGTGTGTGTTTGAGTGTGTGTACACATAACGAAAATTCCCATTTTTAGTGTATTTGCCTTAATGAAACCGTCAGTGCCACGAGAAGAAAAACAGTATTAGGTTATCTGTGCTTAAGGAAAGTTGTGGCGCTATTTATAAATCGCCTACTAGATATATATAGTCATATTTGCCTCTTCTTTAATTATATCAAGGTTAATTTAAAAATAACCTTAGCTACATTAAAAAATAGTTGTTCCTGCAAAATAAATACTTAATGTTAATCCCAACTATATAATAGTAAGTCTTACTTTAATTCCTTTTTACTCATACAGTTCCAACAATAAAATCTTTTTTTTTAGTCAGATTAAAAACCTTAATAAGAGATGGATAAAGTCCGGATATCATGAAATTTAGGAATTTAAACTAGGACACATTGCTTCACATTGCTAGTAATATCAATGGACTCTGGAGCCAAGGGACCATTAATGAGTAGACAGAACAACTTTGGTTTTAAGTGTTAAGTTGCAGAAATGTAAACCCCTATTGATAAGAAAAAAATAAACTACGAAATTAAGTAACCCTGATCTTAATTATCTAGTGCTATGTGATGAGAAAAGGTTTCTTCTCTGATAATGGAAGGGTTAGTTGTGGGCTATTTATAAAAAATAAGTCCAACTGGTGGTAAATGAAATAATAAAAACAAAAATAAATCTGATACGCTCTGGTGAGCTAAAATAAGCAAAAAATGGACGTAGTACAAATACGTATATAAATAAAAATCTTGTCAGAAATCAGTCATACCACTGAAGCATTTACCATGCGAGAAACGGCACTTAAGGGGGGGGGGAGAAAGGGATATAGGACAAGATGTAATGGAAGTATGGGAATTCTGACCAATCTTCCGTCTTGACAGGCTGTAGAAGGAAGCTCGGTATACTCGGGCATAAACAGCAACAAAAAGAAGAAAACAGCATGTAATACCAAGGAAAGCCGATTCTCACAAAACATGAGATCGTTCCTGGGGTACAATAAATAGTCGGAGGAAAAGGGACACTGAGATAACAACTATAAGCTAACCACTCACATTTGACGTTCGTATTAGAGTTGGCCGACTGGAATAAGGCCGATGGAGGGAGGAACAAGGGTTTTTCAAACGCAAAACCCGCGCAAATTTTATTTAAATTTAATATACGATATCCTCTCACAAATAATTATCCTACAAATTAATAATAAATTAAAACATTTTAATCAGAAAAATAACGATAACGTGATGAGAAACTAATGTTATTTATCGTCCTTACCTTGTAAATCAAGTCAGCAAATCTGGACCTTGGATGCCAGCCGTAGCTCTTGCCGTCTGAATCGGAGACATCGTCGACAACTCCAGATTCGACTCTCCTGTCGCCATCGCCGAGAGCAACGCTGTACCTCACCCTGCACTGGTGGTCGAAACCAGTGCATCTATTTAGGTAGAACGAAACTCTCCCCTCAGCTAAATCAGTACAAAATATGTGAGAAAATGTACATAATTTTCATGCATGTAATGCCACTTCAGTGGACTCGGCTTTCTATTCTATTCTATTATTTGACATTATATGTACGTTAATTTTGCACGTTGGGAATAAATGAAAGGAGAGAAAAAACTACATTTTCATTAAAAGAAAATAAGATCATGAAGCTTGGAGAAAAATCGAGCCTTGGTTTCGAACTAAGTTAGTTTATTTTTCATTGCTTAGTGGCAAGGGTCAACAACAAAAAGTCCTTTTTTTCCACGCAAGCTATATTAGGAATTTCTCTACAAGTGCCCCTGGCCAATATAGTACCTCTTCTCAACATTAAGTTATAACATCCCAAAATTTAACTAGATACTGTTTACTTACAGTTATGGTCGTTCCCTCTTACACTCGTTGAAAAGAATCTTACGAAGCAGGTAAACTCAATTTCAATGATATCCCCACTGCCGAAGGTTCCTTTCAAGGAGTGGCAACGACCATTTCAGAAGTGTAAGTTAACAGTGTGTAGTAAAGTTTAACAAATATATTAATTTAATTAATACTTAAAATTTTTTTAAGTTTAACATAAGAGATATCCAAATTAATGTTATTATTTGTAGAAAAGATATGGCCCCTGAAGAGGCGGTACATAGACCACGAAACATGTAGGGCAATTTTGAATAAAGCCTAGGGGGAAAAAAAGGAGTTTTTATCGGTGACCCTTGCCATTAAACTGCGAATAATATTTGAATATTGAATCAAGAATAAGAAGAGTTAATTTATGTTTCAACTTCCAATGCCACACATTTACGAATATAAAAGTGACTATATTCAGAATGTCATAACTACAGCTAAAAAGGGATAGAATTCACGAATTAATCAGCCAATATTTTTAACATTCAATACTTATGATTTATTATTTGTTCAAGATGCGACAAATCCCAGGGTTTGGAAAACTGTGAAAGATTTAAATAAACTTAATTTTCTTGTGGATGTCATAAAATACATTATTCTCTGCTTAACCTTATATATTTTTTTTCCCTGTGAACGCATTTGATGGGTTTATGTCTTAAAATATGATTTACAACTTGAAGTTTTGATAATACTGTATTAAACTATTAAACACTTAGTCATAATCGCGTACTTATTAGCATATATATGTATATATATATATATATATATATATATATACGTATATATATTAAGTGACTTGTTCTATAATTCTTTGTATAAATTTAGTATAAAATGGTTTTATATATATATATATATATATATATATATATATATATATATATATATATATATAAAAGTGAAAATTCTGAAGTGTTTAAGTGATTAGATAGGCCTGTTGCCTTTACTTTTTTTGTTTCTCAGGTTCAGCTGCTTTGTTTTTATGTTTTATTATATAGACATCTATAATTTTATCATATAGATGGCAATTATTCATAAATTGAAGGGTTAAAAAAAATGTCAACACCTCCACAAGATTTAACTCTTTATCGTAGAGAGGGCCCAGCGTCATCTTCATTGTTCTGCTAAAATAACAACAATAAGTAGACAACTATATTCAATCATTTTTACAACAGTTAAAACAGTTTTACCAAGTTGAATAACACTGCCGTACCTTATGGAGGCTAATCAGGAACCCGTGACTCTCTCACGAACTGAGCCCCTTATTTATTTTTAATTTAATTTTTCAATAAAGGTTTATAAAGAATCATAAAAAGGAAACGGAAAACGTATAGGAAAATTGTACCCCAAACATTAAGATTCATCAAAGGATATTATAATTATTGCTTGCAATAGGTATATATTTTTACCAAGTATATACTAGGTATATCTCTCATAAAAGGATAGTATATATATATACAGCATTAATATTATGTTCAAAATTTCTTAAAATGAATGGGTCATGAAAAATGAATATAATGCTAAAACATCGGAGTTAATTAAAAATGTGTATCTAAATAATTCTAGCATTGATTCTGGTAATTGCAAGAGTCTACTAAATTTTACTACTGCATTAATGTTAATTTAAGGGAACGCATGTTAATTTAAAAAATTGTATTCTTATTATAAAAAAATAAATAAAAAGAAAAGTATTGAAGTCCACCAAACAATTTTCTTATTTTTCAAACTGCTATCTATGTTTAATTTTTAAATGTTCTGTTAATTGTTTAAATTTTCAGAAAAAGCAAGAAAATAGTAATTTTGTGTAATTCACTTTTTGGCTCTGTATAAGCTTTAGCCACGTAAAAGATTCTTCTAAGATTGTATGATTAATTCAATATTGGCCAAGAGTATTCATTAAAATTAAAAAAAAAAATGTTTATAAGAAGATTATTTCTTTTTTACATTTTTTTCAGGACTCCTCATCTACTGATACATTTTTGCGTGGGTTAAGGTAGGACATATAATTACTTTTGCATCCTTCTTTTTAATAATGTTCCTAAAGGGAAGAAGACATTCTAAAGGGGCTTTATATGAAAGGAAGTGGCTTGGAAGATGAAGATTTATTACTGGCTTTCTTTAAAATATATTGTCTCTAAGAATTTATATTCCCATCATTTAGAAAACAGTAAATCACCGAAATATATGTAAGCATAAATACCATTGAATATCACTTACTTTAGGCTAATTACTGCAGTCAAAATCTAGGATTTTTGTTATTTTATATTTATAATGATACAATATAATTACATACATTTCTCAGCTTCACTTCACCCCTTTTCATATATATATATACAATTTTTTTAATTTATATAAATTTAAGATGTCCATTGGCTTTCTAATAAAAAACATTAAGCTCTATTTCACAATGCGATGTTTAATTAAGCTTTATGTCCAAACATATAAGAAAAATGGTACATGAAATGAATACATTGACATTATGAGTTTCATTCCTATTAGAAAATTTCAGAGGTCATTTCAACGGATGTAAAAACTTTGCATATGTCTCATATTTATGGAAATTAATTTATACTTTATTAATTTGAGGAAAATAAATTTTCAATTATATTTGGAAATCATTTAAGAAAAATAGTAATTATTTTTATTATCATATATTGAGCTCTCAAATTCGTCTCAAGACGTACCAAAAGTTACCATTTCGCTTAGTAATGATATTTTATTTTTTAGGCACGATGAGACTAAATGAGTATTCTGTATTTTAGTAAATTTACCTGAAACTTTGACTATGCATATGATTATATTTGCTATTTTATAGATACAGCTATCATAGAACGTTACAAGAACTGTGAATGAACTGCTAATGGATTTTTCGGTTCAAGTATAATAATATATTTCTTATCCAGAATATGAATGATTAAACTATCAAATTATTAATATTTGATTCGCATGATTTCAAATAAATACGTTTCGTGTTCCAATTTCATTCATATGGCATTAATCAGTGGTATTAATAATTATCTTGGCATCAATAATTACTCTATATTCGCAGAAATGAAAAATAATTGTATACAAATCACGATTCGTTCAATAGTGTAGCTAGTTTTTTAGGAGCTTTTAATATTCATTGGCCACCCTTGCAAATGTTTAGCCATAATATATATTTTAATAGATATCTACATTCTATTGATGAGTTTTTGACCTCTCAAATGTTCTTAAGCTGGAATATTAAAACACATGACATCGAAATATGAAATTTAAACTAAAAAAAATATATACACATTAGTCCATAAATATACTAATATTGACAATAATACACATTCATATTCATTTCTCTCTTCAACTGTGAATTTCTCATAAGAAATTTAGTACAAATGCAACTATTTGATATGATATTTTAATAATAGGATCATGCAGAACTCTGCTAAAACATTGTAAATCTTGCACCTAGATGAGTATGAAGCTAACCAAACAATAGCATGCGCCAATCGTGGAATGTGCTATGAAAACATGCAAAAAGATAATGTTCATTTTATTAATTTGACTACGATGTGATTTTTTTGATCTAAAACAATCTAAAATCTCGATGTTTTTGCCACACCAAGTTTCTATTTTTTTTTTTATTAAAAAAAAAATAATTTTTTATAGTTCTATTGCCATATAACTCGACCGAGACCGCCGTTACAAGCAGGCAGTAGAATACACTTGGCAAGCGCTTCCGATGCTAGTGCACGTATTTCAAGGTGTTGGTTGGTTGCGTGGCTTTATAAGTAAAACGGTCCACAACAAATTTTGTACGTTAATGAAAACAATAAAACTTCAGAAATACAAAGAGCATTATCTATCTAACTACTTTAACCTGCGGGAGGCATGTAGATTTAAACCTTGCATTGACAGCTCTTGTTCGTGTATTCAACAATTAGCCAGCAACAGCAGTCTCTACCGACAGATCTGGCGATAGCATTGTATATACTGTCAGAACCAACCCACTATTTGGCTTGCTTTAGTTGGGTTTGTATGATTTTTGATGATGGATGGTTCGTTCATGAAGCGGCTTCTTTACTAATGTATGCACAACGATACAAACAAAAAATAAATAGAAGACCCACTTTCTTTGCGAGAAAGCATTCCAGCTACGTATCGTTCCCCATTACGGAAATTATTCCAATCAGTGAACATTAGTGGTGGAATGGAGGGTCCTGAAAATACAAAATTTTGATTCCAAATGACACGTTTATTGAAAAAATAAATATATAAGTTTTTTTACTCAAATGTTGTATTTTGTTCAAATGATGTATTTTACTCAAATGTTGTTCAAAAATGTATTTTTTTTTTTTTCATTCGTCGTAATAAAACTGAATATGATCTTTGAAACATTATTGGCAGTAGGGTAGATACTGCTACTATAATAATTAACTGTAGGAAAACGATCAAAGCAACTAGCTATTCAACAGCAGCTTACAGAATCAGGAGTGGATTAATTTCTTGAAGTGTATTACTGTTCAAATAAGTGTAATAGAATTCAACGTCTCAACAAAATGTGAAGGAAGAAGAAGTAACTACCAGTTAAAAAGAGGAAAATCACAATGAATTTTGAACATGTATTCTAAAGAGGAAAATTTCAGAACAGAATTCCTAATAAATTTAATACAGATATCAATGCAGAAGGCACAAAAACTCTCGGTGGCGGGGGGGGGGGGGTCAGTGGCCTCTTCACAAGCTATCAGCTTGCCTGAGTACAGTATCTGAGATTATAAAAGTCGAGAGTCATTCCGCGGGGCTGTCAGACAAAGTTACTCGTTAGACTCCGGCTAATCCACAAGCGCTACGACTCTAGCGCGCTTTGGCTAAGATCTCCTGAACTAAAATCCTACCTTCTCTTGGCAACAATTATCACCTTGAACGCACTGAGGGTAGGGGAATGTTTACCCACGCCTTAATCCTTGCCCCATTTGTGTGTGTGCATATATATATATATATATAATTAAATTTCCTTAAGCAAGTGAACCTTCAGACAGATGAGCTCAGTTAGTTGGTGTGCGGAAAATGTCACTACACGTATAAGAATGAAAAGAAAAACAATGATTATATTAGTTTCTATTTTTTACTAAAACAAAAATTGAATTTCGAAAAACATTAAAGTTTTTTGGTAAATGTCATCTTAGTCTTTTTAATTGATAATAAATTCGTATATTCACATTTCATTCTTCAGAGCTGTTGAATTCTGAGATTACTAATTAACTCTGTAAATGCTGTCCACTCCATTTTCTATTAGACTGCAAGCTACGCTCATTGAATACTACAGTCTTAAAGATGTTTAAAATTATTGATCCCAAAAGACAAATAAATTGCTCAGACAATATGCATTTATTGAAATTGAAATTGGGAAATGGCTTTTGTTTAAAGCAGAAATTTGTGAAGGAAATAAAGTGTTTGCTGCTACTGAGCCTAAAGCATTTTCCCCATGCTACCAAGCATTTAATAACTTAATCAATTTTGTTAAAACACAATAATCCCCAAATTGTTTGAACAAGTATTGACTAATAATAACAGCAAATAGAAGCTGTGACATATGTATCCAGCGTAGCATATATTATAACTGCCTTTTATTTTATAAATTATCATTCTTATCTTATTTTAAAACAATTACATAACATAAGTCATAAATAAAGAAAATAGATTGCAACACAAGTGTAAATTATACTATAAAATTTGATAACAGAATCAAAGTCAATACAGCCACAGCTAAAATAATAAGTAATAGTTCTTGATTATTTTATTTTAATTTAACTTATTCTGGCCTATGGTTCAGACTAGTTTTTTTCAACTAATTCTCCAATTCTATTTATTGATATTATTTACTTATGACAATCTTCAATTCATTTGCATGCTTCCAATTGCTTACATTTTACATGAAATAATAACCTTAAAAGTGAATTCTCGAAAATTATGAACGCAGAGAAGCATACATATGACGTCAGAATGTCGTCGTAATTATATTACCATTTACTTGAAGCTAAATGAGCGCACAAAATCAATGGTTCATTTTTTTTTTTTAATAAAAGAAAAACTTTTGTCATATTTTTTTTTTAATAACACATTGGCAATATTGACTTTGTACACATTGACTTTGACAGAAATTATAAAATCGTTTATATTTAAGTTTTAATAATTCGTGTATGTCTCAAAGTTAATAAATAAAACTACACATTCTTCAAGAAGGATTAATTTTTGTGATGTAATTTATCTTGTGGTTGGATATCCTTTCTCAACAAAACACTATATTCTTCCATTAAAATGATTATTTTAATACTATAGTTTTTATAAAAACAATTTTAATTAAAAAATATTGATATTCTTTTAGCAATCTACTAATGCTATCATCTCTGCTATCATCCAATAATTCGTGTAAATGAATCATCATAAAGTTCCACTATTTTCAAAAACTCACGGATGAGTTTATTTATGCATAATATGAATTTTATCATATTATTTCACCTATATAATTTCCACAACACACGTCGGACTAGATGCATATATAAAATGAGTGGAAGAATATTGGTGTCAATGTGTGTGTGTTTGTGTGTGTGTGTGTGTGTTAATCGTCTAGCGGTCGAAATTTTCGTTTGATTGTTAAAAGTCCATTATTGAACGTTTTATGTAAAACTAAAAAACAAGTTCGTTAATAGCCGAATCGGGCTAGTGGGAGAGGGCTAATGATCATATTAGTTAATGGGTGAAATATGTCCGCAGGAGAGGGAGGATTCAGAGATGGGATAATTTTGGTAACTCAAATATTGAGAGAGTTATTCATAATTTATTTTTTTGGCGCACAATAAACCTACATTTGTACTTCTCGAAGTTTTACTCATAAATAAGAATGTATGGCGGGATGGCATTACTACTGTGTTATTCAATTCCGCAGGGAATCTGCTAAGTTTGCGCAGCCCGGACTTTACTTTTGTGTTTCGTTTAATTGTCCTTCTAGTTCGAGAGTTTCCCCAAACTCTTTCGTATATCTCTTTCCTTTAAATTGCGTTAATAATGATCCCTGGAACCCTTAGAAAAGTATCTCGGCATTTGCAGCTTCGTTATTTTCCCTCGACCCAAGAAGCCATTCAACAAGTAAAAGGAAATATCGGCTTCTCGTTAGGAGGAGACCTTCCTGTTAAAACTCTTCAATTCGAACAATGAGCACAACCTCCACGTTACTAAATAAGTTGTATATTCTCAATTAAAAATAATACTGCTATAAAGTCTTATTCAATGATTTAATAATTCCCTCATTTCTTTGGCAAAAATATTTGTATTGGAGAAGTTTTATGAAAGCCCTAGCCAATAATTAATAACTTTCCTCAGTTAACAAATCATTGAAATATAACACTAATTGGTAACTTTTACGACTGGCTTCTAACTAGCTTATTTTACTTTGTTTCGTATTATCAGACTTTCCTTAAGGGGAAACAGTTATTGCGATTGTACTCAGTACACGATTTTCGTAACGTTTCTTCAGAAGTTAAATCTTAAATATTTTAAACTCATAACCCTAAATAACAGCAACCTTTAGTAATATAATTTACTTTAATATCCCACATATGTTGGGTTATCTGGTAGCATATGAATATGCCCAAACAAATACCTTCTTTTGTTTACAGAATTTTAATAGCAAAGAATATTTTTTAAATTGGGTGTTCTATAAATTTCTCTCTTATTCTATATAACGTATATATATATATATATATATATATATATATATATATATATATATAATGTATGTATGTATTATATATAATATAGAATGTATGTATGCATTATCTATAATATATAATGTATGTATGCATTATATATAATATAGAATGTATGTATGTATTATATATAATATAGAATGTATGTATGCATTATATATAATATAGAATGTATGTATGCATTATATATAATATAGAATGTATGTATGTATTATATATAATATAGAATGTATGTATGTATTATATATATAATTTAGAATGTATGTATGTATTATATATAACATATAACGTATGTATGTAACATATATACATATATAATGTTTTATTATGTTTGAAAACAGCTGTTCCAATTCCCTGTGAAGCCACGGATTTCTTTTTCTCAAAAAGTTTAAAGTTTTGATAGGGATATGCTAATAACTGGACGTTATTAAGGCCCCCGACGTGTTCTTCAAGTCTCGGAGAACTAAAAATGAATGAAATAAATCTTAGAAACCTTTCAAGTATTCAGAATGTTACAATACAACGAAGACAAGCAGTGCCAACACTGAAACCTCCCAGCTAGGCGGCAAAGGGACCTCTATCCATACATGAGTACGCCAATACATTAGACTGTTTGCCAGGAATTAAACAAACAAATTTCTCTAGTCTGTTTTAGGTAGGTCGATGATATTGATATTAGTTGAATTCGTCGATCCATTTTGATTTTTTTTTTTTAAATTGTCGATTACTCCCTCCTTGTTGAATTGTTCACATAGGCCACTTCCATGCGGCAAGTGATTAGGTTCATTAAAGCTGAATTTTTGATTTCTTTGCTAATTATCTTCATTGACAGTTTAAATCGACTTAGTGACTTCCTCAAAATCTCGAGACAATATTCTTTTATTGATTGCTGGTCATACTGCTAGCTCTAGTCACCATATCCCTTCATTGCTTACAAGAATGTCAAGGCATCCAGCTAAATGGAACAGCAAGAATTCTTTTGGTAGAACAACTGTCTTCCAGGTTGTTGTAGAATTTACAGTCTAAGCCTGTTTTCTCCGTCTGAACGAAATGTCCTGTTATCCACGGGAACGAAAAATAGTGGGACAAGAGTCAAAAAGCATGCAGTAGTTCCCTTGCTGCATCTTTATCTGTAATTTTTGTATTGTATATTAATTTTTTTCGTACCAACCAGCCAGTTTTTGTTCATAAATCTAGAATGGTTGAATGTTGTAATTTATTTTTATACTAACACCTTTCAGGCTTGGGGAATAGGTATTTAGTATAAAACTTTTTGATATTTTAATAATGTATTTCATAGATTCACATGAGATACCGATTCATAACTATTTAATCACGGTATAGTAATGTTCATGAAGCGTGATCATTGATTGGAGGTTATAGCAGATTTTCGCGTTTTTCTTTTGAAAAATTTTCTCAGTGCCTATCGATCCTACTGAAAACGAATTATATTTATATAATTTTGTCTGTCCACTCCAGTGGATGAAATTTTTGTTTGATCGTTGATTCATTTAAAATGAAAGGCCAATTACGTTAACGGCTGAAATTGGGCCGAGGAGAGGCGTTACAGAGGGAGAAAATCGAAAAGTCAAAATATCTCTTTTACTATTAGACACATAGAAAACTTTTAAGAGCAATCTTATTTCAAATTTAATTTTCTAGAACTCTTGCTTAATACACTTTTTCATCATCATGAATATTTATTGAGATTATTGTCATACCTGTCGGTGGAGAACGTCATCACTGGCTGATGATCGAGTACAGCTGGCAAGCCCTTTCAATGCGAAGACAACTTCTTCAAGCACGTCAAAAGTTTTACTGAGATAGTCGTCCGTTAGTCAGTAGGTTTTATGCGTCTGTTTCCCGTATTAGGTTATTTATGTTTTAGTCCGGATCTGTTTACTTACCTCTTAGATCTGTCAAACGAGAGGTTTATTGTAGTTCTAGTGTAGGGTAGATTGTTTTCGTGTGGTGGATCGTTGTCCTTATCCGTGTTGGGTTGTTTATGTTTCTAGTGTTTTTGTCTGTGTGTTGGCCTGGTATAATTTGCTAACGTGTAGATACAGGTATAACGAGATATGTGTACAATTGTTGGTATAAATCAAGGATGTTCTTACACAATTAAATAGAATCTGGAACTACGTACGTCGTCGCTTCGTCTGTTGATACTCCTGCGTGTCTACGTTAGTTAGCGTCTTACGTTTGTTATTCCGTTTAAGTAGTGGCAATGGTCTGAATATCGTGATACGTTCTCCGTTGAACGTCCGTTGTTTTTAAATCTCAATGTTCAAGCATTGGAGTATGTCCATTATTCGTCCTTTTGTTTGTCTGAGAAGAAGTTTCATACTGTCGAATATATGTATTTGTAGGGTCGTGAATTGTTCGAGTACTAAAACGGAGAAAAGACGCATAAAACCTACTGACTAACGAACAACTAACTCAGTACAACTTATGACGGGCTTGAAGATGGTGCCATCGCATCGAAAGCGCTTGTCAGCCAACGACGACGGTCTTAACAGACAGGTATGACAACACTATCATTTACACTGGCGGTTCTAACCCTTTATTTGAATGTTTTGAGATATTTGCATTTCTAAATTTTCAGCGTTCAGTAAATCACCACTTACAGTCATCGCACGTTCACAAGAAGTCAGTATATTGTAAATCGTATTAGTCTAAGCATAAACACCAAATATTGTTTTCAACGAACATTTATTGTGTGAGATAAATGCAAATACGTAGTGTGATGACGTCGTCTATTAAGATTTTACTTCTACACTCAAAAATGTTTATTAGATTTATACCACACTCGATAAGTTAGATTTATAACTGTTTCATTTAACACCGAAGTTAATATTTGTTATCGGACCATTAATAAAGGGGTTTAGGGAGGGGGGCACTTAAAAAATTCCAATGAGTCCGACCGAAAAATGATGTAGTATTAATCCTTTAAGGTCTGCACTTACTGTTCTATACATTCTTTCGTAACTCAGATATTGAGCAAATTATTGATACTTTCTTGTTTTTTGTTTTCAGTAAACCACTACTTCTAATCATTGTGTTTTTACTTAGAATTAGAATATATGGTGAGATATCAGTAGTGTCATACAGATGTGGACAATCTGCTTAGTTTAAGCATCAGTTGCACATTATTATTTATAACTTTAGGAGGATTGTGTTTTTGGAAAATGTAGATAAAAAATCTCCTAGACTTTGAGAACAGGTCTTGTTGAAAATTACTAAAATATGAGATAGGTTTATATTTTAGTTATACATTTCATGTATACACATGATAATCGGATTCATTACTAATTACTCATAGCGGCGGAAGTTGATGAAGCGTGACCTTTGATTGAAGGTTTTTATATAGTAGCCTCGACGGCTACAGGCCTCATTAGAACTCTAGAAGCTCAAGGCTTACATGAACACTAAATTCAAAAGCTCCGGCTCAAGCATTCGTTGAGGCATGAAGGCTGGAGTCTTTAACGTTAGCTCGATTAAAAGCAAATACTGCGAGATAAAACATAATGTTAGACCACTGATTAAGTTTTTTTCTTCTTTTCTGCTACAGAACTCGTTAATAATCCGTTTTATGTTGTCTTTGTAAATGCACTCACGAAATGCGGCTTCTATGTTTGGTGATAATTTAATCTCTGTATAAAAAGAAGCGGGAAATGTATAAATAAGCGAGTAATGTGAACATTAAAAAATAATAATAATTAACGCATTGGCAGTAGCCATGCGATGTGTGAGTGTACAAATGTCCAGGTATAAAATTTTCTTCCATTACCCATTAACTTTTCCCAAATGACTTTTTATTTAAATTCGAAAAATCTTTTAGAGGGGATTGAATATAATGTGGGCGACTGGTATAGGATTAGGTGGGATTTGTGTGAGCCCAGGCTTAGAATAATAATAGGTAATCACACTTTAAATAAGCTTTATTTGCACACCAGACCCATCGCATCCTATTTGTTGACTTATTTCTTTCTTTGTTATAGTCATACACACATAACCAAAACCCACATACACTAGTAATAATTTTTTATTTTCATTGCGTGTGTTCCATAATGAAAAATGTTCTATTTTCGGTAGAAAATCAAATCATTCCATAATTCTTTTTACTCTTCTCTTAAATCTTTTGATACACCAGTCATAGTTACAAATACCCCTAATTTTTCCATGTGAGGCAAGTGTAAATAAGGAGGGGGGAGTTAGAGAAACGTACCCTACAAAAAAGTCCGTCAAGCAGGGGCTGCGTAAACTAAGCAGATTCCCTCCCGAAGTTTAACAATAGATCAATCTACACACAGGTAAAACAAAACCACCGTGATTATTAAGTTAATAAATACAAACTGTAATAAGAAATCATTCAGCTAATTTTAATATTTTCCCATCGGGAAGCGTCTGAAATGTAAACAAACTAGTCTGTCTCAAACCTCTCACCGGAAAGAAATCAATTACTGCAATATATCAGAATGTAACATATTTATTTTATTGAAAACTCTTTAATATTTCTAGTACTGTAATTTATAATGAATCAGAATAATTTTTACCTCAATCAATCAAATTCTAGTAATCCAAGAACTTAAGGGGAGGGGGGAGGTTCACCTGAACATATTTGCATGTATGTCGTATAATGAAGGTCTCTTAAAAACAATATTTGGTATTTAAGCTTCAAATAAATTGGTTTATTATCTAACAAAGTATTGTTTATGTAACTTGAGTAGAAATGGGCGTTTCCTGAATGCTGAATACTGAAAAATGCAAATATCTTTGATACTCCCGGTGCTACTCATCGGATTATATTTATAGAGACTGTATGGTGAGATAAATCACTAGTGTGAAGACTGTTTCTATTATGCAGCGAACATTTCGTCATCTCCTGGGTAGGATCGATGGACGTTTGAGGGCATTGTTCAAAAATCGCGTCATGAGTAAAACGTCTATAGGAGATTACCCTAAGGCTAATCTGCTAAAAGCCTTCACTGTGCATTATTTTGTGAGGTAGCTTGTCAGTTTCAAGGGCTCAACAGATTTCGGGAATCCCTGTTGGAGACATCCTGTCATTTAAGCCGTTTCCTGCCTCTTACTCTTGTCCCATAGAGTCTTCTGCTATATAGCTTTCTTGGAGCCAACTCTTCCGACATTCCAACTAACCTTCAGGCTTTCAAGGCAATAACTAGTTGGCTTAGCTGATGACATGCAAGCCATTAATAATTCTAGACACAATTTATTAAATTTCCAAGGCACTTAATTACTTATTTACTCCCTAATTCTTTCGTTACCGGTAACACCGTATATAATATGAAAATAAATAAAAGTCCGTCACGCAGGGGCTTCGTAAACTAAGCAGATTTCCCACGGGGAGGTTTACAACAGATAAATCTACATACTTGTAACACCTACACCCTGGTGAATGTTAAGGGAATAAATACAAACGGCAATAAGAAATCATTCTGTCAATTTACAAGTAAGTAATATCTACAAAGAAAATCGTCTGAATTGTAAACAAACAGGGCACCCAACTTCGCATCGTTTAATAGATAGTATTATTCTAGACCACAAATATGAATAATTAATAAATATATCTGAATATACCATATTAATTTTATTGAAAATTATTTACTATAGCTAGTGGAGTAATTAAAAATGAATCAGAATAATGTCTATCTCAATCACTCAGATTTTAGTATTATAGCTTTCTTGAAAACAATATTTGTTATGTAACTATTTAATGAAAGTGTTCATGATATAACAGTTTATTTTTAATATGACACTAGTAGGAGTGGTGATTTACTGAAAGCGTAAAACTATATAATCCATATATCTTGGTTAATAATCATTATACGAAAAAAAAAATTATATAGAACAATATTTATATTAAATTTAATTTGCAATAAGATTGTATCTATGTAATTTTTCGATCCGACGTATAGTAACAGAGATATTTCGAATTTTCGAAATTCTTCCCCTCCCCCTGGTCTGATTTCAACCGATAACGAACGTGATCTTTCTCTTTACATAAAACGACTAAATATCGAGTTTGGTAACGATTAAAAAATAATCGTGACCGCTAGAGCGGTAACAGACAAATAAATATGTACAGTTTTGAACGGATCTCATTTTCGTCATCTCCTAGGTAGGATCGATAGACTTTTGAAGAATAATTTCGAAAATCTCGTCGTGAGTACGACCTCAATAGCTGATTTCCTTTAGGGGAAATCTGCTAAAATGACTCCGAGTGTACCCATGAACATCTTACTATACAAATTATTTTGAAATAATTCTTCATGAGAGGTGTTTTTCAATTTTCTTTCTTTTTTTTCCAGTTCAGTTCCATTTATAAATAGAGAAAAATAGAAATATTTTAAAATCTTTTTGGGCACTGATGTTAATTTATTTTTTTGTTAGTCATTTAATTCGTTCGACTCTGTAAAATTGATATTGATACATATATTATTTGTTTATATCGAAGCAGTGTGAAAGGAAAAATAATTTCCAAGAAAAGACCACCAATGACGGCCTGTAAATTGCCATTTAAATAGAGTATTAATAATTCTTTTATGTTATACTAAATAAAAAAAAAAATTAAGTGTCCATTTATTTCCCGTTCAGTTCATATACTTAACAATCAAGATTGCTAATTATTACATAATATTACAGAACCTGAATTAGTGAGTTCAAAGTTGATTCCCTTTTTAATGGCTCATTATAATTATAATTCATTCATAATGCTGTTTAATACCAGGCTCTTGCTGAGTCACGCTTTTTATCGAGGGGAAGGGAATAAATAGTACTTTTAATGGATTTTATTGAATATTTGCAATATCGTTTCAAGGAACTGAATCAATTAATTATCTTTCCTTTTATTTTTAAGTGGAATACATTGAATTAGCATATATTAACCATTCGGGGAACTCCGATGCTAAATTAATTTTGGAGCTGAGTAATTAACATGGCCTTATTCATTTGCTCGGTTTGGGTATTTGATATTACAATTATGTTTTAATGATATATAATTAGTGATTGGCCATCATACAACGTTCTTTGCGATTTACGATTAAATATGTTGGTGGAATAATATACAAGATAAAAAAAAAAGTTTCAGGATCATTTCGTAGTATATAGTGATATTGTATGTTTTCATCAAGCTACGAATGATTAATAAACGTTTCACCTATTACAGTAATTATGCTTCAAGTGAAATAAATTCATTTAAGAAATATTACACAATGTACATTTAAGTCAGTCCGCAGGACCTGAGAAAACTATACCCTTTTGAAAAACTCACCGAAAAGAATAACACACCATATATATATATATATATATATATATATATATATATATATATATATATATATATATGTGTGTGTGTGTGTGTGTCTGTTAACGCTCTAGCGGTCGCAATTTTTGTTTGATCGTTACCAAACTCGATATTTAATCGTTTTATGCAAAAAGACAGATCAAGTTCGTTAATGGCTGAAATCGGACCATTGAGAGGGGGGAGTTTAGAGGGGGGATTTTCGAAAATTCGAAATATCTCCGTTACCATACGTCGGATCAAGTAATCGTGTAAAACCAATCTTATTCTAAATTAAATTTACTATAAATATTGTTCTATACATTTATTCTCTATCTTGAATATTAACCGAGATATTTGCATCTTCATTAAATTTAGGCCGATAACAAATGAGTTTCCCGCCAAAAGCTAGTTCGGCCCTTTGCCGTAACTACTCGGCTCTAGTATCGAGATTTCTCTATTGTAAAACTTCACGTGGGAAATCTGCTTAGTTTACGCAGCCCCTGCGTGACGGATTTTTTTTTCTAACCGCTCTCCTCTCTCCTCCAAGGCTGAATTCAGTCATTACCTAAAATAATATTCAGTCTTCCATGGAACAGTTAAATATATATATATATATATATATATATATATATATATATATATATAGCCTTGAAGGGACCTCGTTGTCGTTATATCTTGGTTAGGATCGATGGGCATTTGAAGAAGCTTTTTCAAAAACCGCGTCATGATGAAAACTGAGGATTCAAATAGAAAGCCGGTAATAGTTTCATTATTGTTATTTATTTGTTTAATCAGTCACCAGAAATACATTTTTACATACAATAATTGCAACGGAAGTAGGCCAGCGATGCCTAACCCAAGTCTTTCTACGAGACGCAACCGATAATCTACATAGTTTAACTGGGAAAAGATTAATAGCTACACCAGGTTCACCTTGCGAATCAATTAGCCTTTGCAACCTATTTTGTTTCTGGACGGGCATCAAATATCCTTCAAACATATCATCTCTCCCAGACACCATTATGCCTCTCTATATGCCTTGGTTAGAGGTCACGTTTTAACGCCATACAGCGTCATTGGTAGGTGTGCCCTTATTATATTTCTACCAACAGCTTGAATGATCTGTAAATGGAAAATGTCATCACATCTGATAACACTAAATAAAATTTCCCACTTGGTGGTAGACACACCACATTTCCTAACTCACTATATGTTAAGTATTTCTAAATAAACAACCGTTGAGTAGAAGTAGAGCTTTCCTGACGGATGAAGACAAGAAACTGGGAATAACTCGCTTAATATGTTATATTAATATTATATGTGAAGTTTAATAATATTGGATGTGTTAGGGAGTGAATATTATAATGAAAGATTGTTATATTTATATCTCTTTGGAATTGTAAGATATAGGTTAATTGTAAAAACATGTTTTGTAGATTCACAAGATAAGCTTTTGTTTTTGGGAAGTCATGAGATGAATAATAATGAGAAACATACTGATTAAACATTCTAAACCTTTTTTTGTGCTTAAGAACAGGATGTATAACATTTTCCAATCCATCTCATTATATTGGAAATATTTCAAGTTTTCTATTTCCTTTCTCTCTAACCCTCCCCCCCCCTATTGCTGGTCAGATTTCAGCCGTAAACGAGTATGATCAATAATGTTAACTGGCAATGTTAAATATTGAGTACCGCATTAATTAAATAATTACTATTAATAAGTATTTATGCTTGGAATAAGACATTTCATAATACATTTCCTTAATGTTAAAAGTAGGGTTTACTAAAGCCTAAAAGATAATAAATACAAACATCTCATTTAATATTGAAGATAGAGAAAAAATGTATATAGCAATATATATAAGAAAGTAAATCTGCAATTAGAATGGTATTATATTACATTTTAAGTCTTGTAAAACAAAGATAGGTTTGTACCTGAGTCCAGTAAAATTGTGTGTCATATAATGGGTCGTTTCCAAACATCTCTCTGGTATTCGTATTAGGTTATTTGCGTTTTGGCTAGACTAAATGGTGGTTTACAAGTAGCGTCCCTTTACAATGAGATTGACTCCACCGACGGCTATGACAACATCATCCAATATACTGGAGGTACTAACGCTTTACTTGACGTATTACTATTTCATAATGAAGATTTTTTTTTTTTAGTAATGCTTTTAATCATTTTTACATTTTCAAAGTGGTTTACGTTTATTTACAGTGATATTATTTTTGATATAATGTATACTAATTAAAATTATGATTTTGGGACGTCATTGATATTAGTAAAGAAAAATAAATCAATTCCATAACGTCCGTGGGTAGGTATTAATTAAGTTGGCACTGATAGCGAGTCATATTGTTTTTCACCTAAATACAATTAATTCAGCATTTTTAAATGAATAATATTGATATCCTGGAATCATCAACAGGTAACGCTGGTTCTGAAATCACGAGAAGGATAAAATATTCCTATACAAATGGAATTCTTGATAAAATTAGTTGGATGTATGATATTAGGTTTCACGTTTTTCAGCTTGACGGGTTTTCTCTTTTTTCCTATCTCTTGAAAATGATATCAAAATACACCTAATTGATGGAATATAGCAGTTGTAATCCAATACAATTTTTAATGAACGACTTATCTTCATGGAAATCCTCTGTTGTAGTAATTGTTTTGGTTTAAAAAATTAATATTTATATGAATAGGCATTAAGTTACTCCGATACTGCTCACTTGTACAATATTTATAGTAGAGTTTTAAGTTTTCTTAATTTTTAAATTATTGACTCAAAATGTCTTATTGATTAACTAATTTATGATTTCTTACTTTTTGAATTATTCATTCTATAGTTCTTTTACTTGAATTACTGATTTACAATTGAGTTTGAAATATGTCATTTTAATAAAGGTAATTTGTAGAAGAATGTGTAGTTTTTTTTAACCATTTATCCTGCTGGAAAATGGTTCCCTTATACAAACTCCTTTCCAAAGGAAAAACTTCTCAAGTATTTTGTTGATTATTTACTTCTGCAGTTGATCTATTATATGTGCGAATTTTTGGTTCCTCTCCAGCCATTTTCTTCAGTCTCAAATTTGCTCGTACTTTGAAATTATTTTTTAAAGTCCGAAATTAAATACATCTATTCTGGAGCTCGCTGAAAACTATTGTTATCTTTAAGACGAAATGAAAATGGCTTTAGGGGTTTAAAGAATCCAAAGGCATAAAACAATGACAGCTTGGGTAAAATGTCGTCAGATAACAAAGAAAGAAATACTGGTGGGTAGAGAAACCTGCCGATTTTAAGTTATAACTACCTAAGCTACTCTAAATTTTTCAGAGTGGAAAATTTAAATGAAATGAGTGTTTTGACAAAAGAGTTGTTGGTCAAAAAGAAGTACAGCTGTAATAATACGTACGTTTCTCTGAGAAAGGCTATGCGTAATATACGGCATAGAGAGGGCATATTGTAATTTCTTCCAATTTTCAACTGTGATGGTCGGGATTTAAAGCCTATTGCTCTAAGCTTAGGTTTCTCTGATCCACCCATAATTTTCTTTTTGAAATAAATGATAATTGTTTCATTTGTAATAAAGGATATTATTACCCAACCCCATACTAGAGGAAGAAGCTTCGTCCTTACCACAAAGTGGACTAAATCATTTAGTTGTCTTGAACTACCCCTGTCCATGTTCTGTTATTTTGTTCCCCAGACATTGGCTGACTTGTCATTATCCACCAACATTTTTTTTATCCATTCTACTGGCTTTTGCAGATTGTTGAAATACGTGGAAAGAGAGAAGAAACTTTATCCGGTGGAAACACACCGAAACGGCCAGTGAAATGGCTAGAAAAACCAAGCTAATGAAAAACATTACGTCGCAATTAATTCATGAATACTTCCATAAAAAAATCACATTTAACTTATTCTCCGAGGAAGATATTTATATGTCATTCACTTTAGAAGCTTAGAATAGTAATACTAATAAAATACATTACTTAACGAGTTCTTCCTTTCCATTATTTGCTAGTGAAAAGTGAGAATTACCAAGGTTGATGGTAGTTGTGGCACATGCACCAGAGCTAGTGGATGGCTCGGGGCTGACTGATCGGTGAGTAGGCGATTTATGGGAGCTTGATGTATTTTTTGGACTTCGCCGAGGTGATGACCTCTCCCCTGAAAATGAGCATTAGTAATGACAGCACAAATCACAGGAGATTCCTAAGATCATTTTTTAAACTCATCATCGAAACTCCTTCTATGAAGTTTTCAATTTCTCCAGAGAATGTATCTATATTTAAATAATTAAATAAATAAAGAAAAAGTGTCACTGGAAATATAACATAAAGTAGATGTGTTTATTTTCTTCATTTGTTTTTAGCTCAAATCATTTTAAGGACAGCGGACCAATAATGAATATCTTGTCTGTTTGTAAGACGATCCACATGTTTGTTAATCTATGGATTTAATGAAACTTTACTTATGTGACTAATCTCTCCTAAAAGTGAGACTAGCAAGTCGACAAACTAAATGACGGATCATTTTTGTTTGGTACCAATTTTTTGATAATACGAAACGCAGAAAAAAAGAGTTTCTGTCAACTTATTTGTTCAATATGTCTATTTAAGTGGCAATAATGAAAATGAATGAAGGAGCTGAAAGCAAAAAGATTAACGGTAAATCCATTCATTGCATCAGATTTGCTGATGAAATTGTCCTGGTAGTAAAGCCCGAAGTAGAATTTACGCTGCTGGTCTTAAAAGACGCCTATACCAGTTAAAACTAGAGATAAATGCACATAATATAAAAGTTTTGGTAGGTGAGAAGAAAAAAAATCAAATATTAAATTGGAAGCATTAAACTTGATAAATTGAAGAAGTTTTGTTTCCTACGAAGCATCATGTCTGAAGAAAATAATAGTAGAGTTGAAAGTGATAGAGTAGTACTTGTTATGTATGCCTTCTAAAGAAAAATGACTATTTCAACTAACAAGTATATAAGTATTACGGAACGGGTAGTTTTACATGAGGGAATGTTGAACCTTCACAACAGTAAATATAATATATTGGAAGAAGGGAATATGGATTTGTTGCATAATCACCAGAAAAAGTTGTACTAAAAAAACAAATTCCAAACTGGAATTTGTTAAGCAGGGAAATGAAAGTAAATGTATCATCAAGGCCATAGGGAAAAAAGTAGGGTGAAACTTATTAGGCATATCATCACAACGATTTAATCACTAATATATTGGGAGGTAAGGTCACAGGAAAAGATGGAGGTCAAGAAAGTTATTTTTGAAGACATCAGCCTTCTTATGGTAATCGGTGGGTATAGTAATGTGAAAAGAGTTACCAAAAGAGCATAATGGTTGGAGCTGCAAGGTCATGTTGACACAGAGCTATTGAGTTTTGAGGCAGGAGGTCTTATTTATCTTTGTAATTGTTAAACAAAATAAAATCTGTTATACTGTCAACTTTGTGAAAATCTGGATTTTATTATATTTTGTAACTGAATTTTGAATCATTTTTTTTTTCTCTAGATTCTACATGTCGCTGCAGTGCCCTAGTCCCTTGCGCTTCTGAAAATTTAAACCATTTGACCATTGTAATTTTAAGTAAGAGCGAAGGAATAAGTGGACTTTAATTGGCATAGAAAACAGTGTAATCTGAAGCTTATAACAAACAGTGTTCGTTATTCAAGAGCTTTGATCATTCCAGTCGGCCGGTATCCGTAGAAACAAGTTTTGAATATCCAATTCCAATCCAACCTGGGACTGGGCGGCGGGATATTACTCTCCGAGATGACGCCTCGTCTAAATCCTTGAATTGACAAACTTAGCTGGCTTCTGAGGCTTTTTAGATTAGTCCTTCTCTAACTCAGCCCCTACTCCATCTCCCAGCCTTTACATCACTTCTACAATTTTCCAAGGGACAACAACTTTGTAGCATTTCCAGCGAAACGTATAAATCTCTCCAGTGTGTGAATTGTCTTTGTAGAGATGCAATATCGATTTTCAAATTCCTTGAATTCTCTACATTCGCATCAATATCTGTTACTCAGTCACTGCGTAAACTATTCCGGCTTCCCAAGTATTAGAATTACAACGAACCTGATTTTTTGTATTATATGCTACGTTTAAATATCCAGCTTGGAAACTATGGATCAAAAATTGTAGTGCTGCTTTGTGAGATCCGCCACACCCAATTTTCCTGAAGATTAATCTGCTAAAAATTCATTTTTTTTTTTTTGTGGGGGGGCAGTTACTTAAATGAATTTTAAAACGTTTTGTTTATGAAGTTGTATTTCTTTAATTCATAAAAGCTGGAATAAAAAGTCGTAACCTTCCATGCGTTAGGAATGAAAGAATTGACAGCAAAATTATACTGCTATTTGTGGAGGAAGTCAAATTTAGTCAAAAGAGTACGAATATCTCCTTGGTATTCTAGGTCTCTATTTTCTTGTAGATAGTCCGAGAAATCTTAATGTGCTCACCAGATATAAAGTAAATATTTGTTCTGAAAATATGACCTATTTAACTTTACATAACTAGTCAATGGCGGAATGTCAACAAAAATGAAATTCTCAAATGATTAAACACTTTATTTTTATTGTTATACTAGTTCTGCGTTCACCTGACGCCACATCAGGAGAAATTCTAATACCAAAATGCAACTAAACTATAGGCTACTCCGTTTTATAGGTCCTTCTCTTTTGTATTAGAATTTATTAGTTCAATTTGTCTCTCACTGGTGACCCTTTATAAATAAAATTTCTTTCTGTATGTTTTCTGCCTCGGATTTGTATAGTGACAAACATTATCATTCCAAAAAAAGTTTCACTCTCCCTCAAACATTCTCTATATAGACGGGAAAAGATTTACAGTAACTGATCCCCGATCCTTTTTTGTTTTGAAAAAGTATAAATCGTAAATAGACATTCTGAATGATGGAAATATTGACCAAATCATTTTTATTGTTTTAATAAGCTATAACTTATTTTAACAATACAAGACAGAGCAGGGAAACTTCTGCGTCGGAAATCAAACACGGTAAACTATTTGAACAAACGAGTTAATATTGGGAAAAGTTTTAATGAATTTGAGGTATTCTTTACAGTCATTCGTTGAATTCTTTTTAGCTCAAGAATGTAAAATGTTTGCAAATCCTATAGGCACGTAGCTGTAAAGTGTATTCTATATTATATTTATGAATTTATATTAAAACCCAAAAGGGAATAAATATTGGTACTAAGAGTGTTCTATGATTTGAGAATGAGCAGGGCCATTCCTGATAAGCTATCAACCTGCCTCTGAAGGAAGGCTTGCAAAAACACTCGGAAATGCAACATTAGACGGATCGTTAATTTAAATAGAACTTAATTTTTTTTAATAATATTTTTTGTAAAAAGGATTTTTTTTAAAAATTTGTTTACTTAATTTAAACATTAAACAACTTTATTGAAGTTAATTGATTTAGTAACATCTTCATTAATATCACATTAAATCTGGATGATGTATAAATATAATATTACACTCCTAACAGACGAATGTAATCTTTTTCTCGTCCCCTTTTATGTTTTAAAGCAATGATTCATTACTAAGTCTCGATGAATAAAATTATAATCGTTTAGAGAAGTCAATCAGGTGTTTTTAAAATATACTCCATTTTTTGTGCCACTATTATTAATATTTGGAAGGAAAACTGTAAAATCGATAAATATACGGTTGAATTGAAACTTTTGTAGAAAGTAAATAAACGGATGAAGAAAAATTGTTTGGAAGACCTTTGCAATATTAATGGCCTTCTGGTTGATTGAATTCAACGATTATGTTGACTCATCAAATCCCTATTGCCAGATAGGTATGATTGTATCATTTATTATGAATTTCCATTAGGGTCTACCTAACAGACATTCAGTTATCGGATTACTAGTGTTCACGTGTGCAATGACAGAGGGTATTTGATTAATTAATTCAGAAAAATCCGTCACTCAGGGACAGCTCAATTCTCCCGCGTGATAACCCTTAAATAGAAAATTTACTGCCAGTTAAGTATAAAGTAAGCGTGAAAGCCTTTCTAAAATGAACTTTTATTGATAATAACAATTACAAACTTAAAATGAGCAGAGTAACAGGTTACAGCTACTGGAGAAATGACCTAACAGGGAAAGAGCTCATATGTTTTATTTTTTTTCATTTTCATCGAAAATAAAAATTGCTTAAATCAATTATTATACTCTAAAATGTTTTTATTAAAATATACGTTTGCTTTTATTTTACTCATGGGCTCGTCTCCTAAGACTATGTCA
Source organism: Riptortus pedestris (assembly GCA_019009955.1). NCBI lineage: Eukaryota > Metazoa > Arthropoda > Insecta > Hemiptera > Alydidae > Riptortus > Riptortus pedestris. The sequence goes on from CM032233.1 coordinate 22,138,799, forward strand.
TATCTAGGGGAAAAGTTTGAATAGATACGTATTCATAAAGAAACTATTGGAAAATATTTTATTGGTCGGAATAAAATGTATTCAGAACCTTGTGTTTCGCCCACAGGTGTTTTACAAAAAAGAAATTCTTTGTACCTACGCCAATGAGGTGGCACTATTTCCGGAGTTATATAATTCTTTAAATACCCTTTATCAATTAACCATTTCCTGCTTTCGTGATCTAAAAAGTAAGGTAGTTATTTATCCATTGTCATTAATTCAAATCTGGATCCGGTGGCTTGTGTAGGTGGTGACCATTTTCGCCTATAAAATGGTCTTTAATTTTGTTCATTGTTTCAGTCAATATACTAATTTGTTCCTGCATGTGTTGTAACTTGATATTAGTTTCGGAATTATTTTGTTCATTTGACTCGACATATGTTATTTCATATGGAGAAATAAAATTTTTATTAGGCTTAGGTTGAATCGACTCCATAGAGACAGTATTTTGACTATTCCATTTGGGAATAGAAGGTTGTTGCACAAATGGTTGAGTTTGTTGGAAAAAGGGTTGCGGTTGATAAAAAAATGATCCCCTTAAGTATGAACCCTGTCTAAAAAAGACTTGTAATGTTAATTGATCATAAATTTTTTAGTTATAAATTAGCTTTAAGCGGAAAAACGTATGGGTAGGACATGGAGTATACCGAAGGCTGATTAGACACAAATACAAAGAAAATCTAAATAGTCAAGCTGGGGGGAAATATATGGAGAGACTATTAAAACATTATCAATATCAACTAGAATAGTAAATTTTTCCCTTCTAAGACTCCTACATTATCTGACTGCGCCCATCTACGTCCTCATATGTAAAATGTTTTTCTTTTTTTTTAAATAATTTCCTTGCATTATAATATATGAAAATATATTATATAATAAAGTCGTAATCATTAACATAATTGAGCAAAAACATTTTACACCGTCGTTATTAATAAAATCATTTTATAATTAGATTAGATTATAACATTAACGACGTTTGCCAATTATGTTAAAGAGTACGACTCTATTATAAAATAAGGAAGTTATATAAAACAAATGATGATTAAATAACCCATTGAGAAGGAGTGTGAGCACTCTAAATGCGTCAGGGGAAAATAAATGTGTGTATGTTGACTGAATTGAAGAAATTGAAGAAAGCTCACGTGAATGAAGCTTTGAGAAATAAATCAATTGTGAATATACATATAATTTGAAGTTATTTTTCCTGGATGATTCAATGAAGAATGATTAGCTCTAAGAGACCCATTGAATGGATTGACACTGAATACAAAATAGAAGGGGAAATCTATTTTCCCGCGGCTCTCTTTCAAACTGTCACGATATAAGTTCCTGGTCTTGGGGGGAGAAGTTGGTTAAACTATTTGAGGCATTGCTCCTACAGCGACGTCTACGGTGGATATTCCCTTTTACCATCAAAGCTTCATCTTTGCCTTTTAACAATTAAGCCTGCAAAACAGAGAGCCTTATTCTTCCTCATACTGCACATTCCAGTGCAGGCAGTAGTTAGAAAATCTCATTCCTTTTTATATGACTGAAGTTTCTTAAGAACTATTCGTCACAAGATTTTCAGTTGAGATATCATGACATTTTTGAGTTATTCAAATAATACAAAAGGCTGTAAATAAATACAGGAAAGTTTTTGCAGGAAGTTCTTGATTTCCTTGAGGAAAGGAATGAGGATTTCAGATTTATTACTTGTATTGTTTGGTATTTTTATTGGCATTAAATTAACGCAATATGGGACACATTCACAATTTTGAAATTCGACCTAAATGAGCAGATAATTATTTTCATAAAATAAAGTATATATGCATGAACCCATATTTAGTGTTAATTAGAAGATTTTGTTTCTATATAATTTAGATTACTATTTTTAAAAAGCATAAAAAGAAAATAGTTTCCTAGGACATATTAAACTAGAATCTGCTTTATATTAAACACTTTAAAATTTAAGAATCAAATAATCTTAAAAATTGTAGTAAATCAAAGAAAAAAATACTTTGCTCATAAAATTGTAAAAAGAGGGCATTGTAAAAAATTACAAGTAGATATTTTTTTTAATGATTATAATTGATACATGCACAAATAAATAGTTTATCAGCTTGGCAAGGATAGTATGCAAAGGAAACAAAATCGTATAATGTGCGTATATTCCTTGGACTTGTGAAAATTAAACAAAAAAAATATAAAATTTTTTTAAAAAATATTGCCCTTAAGAAGCATATATTTTTAACATTTGTCAGTGATAACGTAAGTTGAAAAAAAAGTATTTATAACTGAACTTTTTCTTCGAAAATAATAATAAAATGCAAATATTAACCTAAAATACAATTAAATAGATTCTCAGAACAGAAGAAGAATGTAAACTTTTGAAAACAAACTCCATTTATTTCATTTTCACAAAACGGCTCCCTTAGAGTTAATTTAAAGTTTCAATTATTGTAATACTCATAAAGGTGAAATATTAAACCATTTTCAATTTTTTTTTTCATTATTGCAAACCATACAAGCTTACTCTGTATGCAAAAGGTATTATATTTAAAAGTGATGAAGCGCTATAATTCAACATTTGCATAGTGTTTTATGTAATTGTGTACACAATCTACTTAGAAAAAATCAAATCCAGTACTGAGCATAATAATTTGGTATATTAAATACTATAAATACAAACATCATTATACAAATACATTTCAGCTCATGCTAAAGTGAAAATTATTGCACAGCGTTATTTTTAATAGTCCTGTGATTTGAGCTTTAGAAACATGGTGTAAAGTATTAAAATAGGAAAAAAAAGAACCTGTGAAATGAAATAAGATAATGCCATTTGAAGTAATATAGTGCTTAATTGATTCCCATATAACTTTATTTCCATGATGATTTTGATAGGACTAATAGAATTCAAACAGTATCGTAATAAAGGAATAAAAAATACCCATAGGATACTTGCCAAATAAAAAGAAATTAACTTCCGAGCACATATTAAAAAACATCTTAGTATTTAATACATAGTGCAGATTTATGGAACCGAAAGACTTTAAAACATTAGATTAAGGCTACGTTCAAAGATATAAAATCGTTTTCCAATGAAATAATAATTATGGAATGTTATTTTTATTATTTTGTTATCTGACATTTTTCAAATAATAAGAAAACATTCATTACTTATTTCAAGTGTAAGAACAAAAAAAAGAAAAGGTCAATATAATGTATTATTCTGCAACCTTATTTTAGATCTACAACAACATATAAAATCTATCCATTCATTGTCAATGAAAATACTATCACTAAAAATTGTTTGAATATATGACAACTAATTAAAAGTTGTCCATCATTATTTTAATACAGTTGCAGTATGAAATAAGTAATATTATTTATACGTCACTATAAAAATACAAAAGTGATTGCATAAGTATTTTTCCTGCAAAACTCTCTTTATCTTTCTAAACTTTTTTATCCCGTCTTTTTAGATTTTGCTTTTTTTTTTAATAATACTTACGGTCGTTCACTCCGCATTTCTGTATGATCTTATTTGTGTAAGAGAAATTATTTTTAGTGGAAGGACGTAATTAAAAATTTGCATCAGGTATAAAATTGTTAAGTTTACATACGCTACAATGCAATTTGATAGATGCCCATGACAGCTACTTTATAAGTTGATTATATTCAATTATATATTAATGAATCTCTAAGGCAAAATGACATTGTGACAGCTCTATAATATGATTGTAAGAACAGAACACTATGACTTTTTAGTGGCGGTTCAACCCATTTCTTGTTTTGATTAAGTCCTCTTTATGGAAAGAAATGTGTCTGTGTCGTTTTGTTTAATGAGCTTATAACTGAGCTGTGGTGTTTAATGTCATGTAAAATTTTATAAATTGAGAGAGTAGAGGGGCTACAGGAGTGACCCATTACGCAGAAAGTCGGCCTCCAGAGCGACAATGTTGAATAAAATATTTCGCCCGTTTACGACATTTATTCTTTTCCACATTTTGCCTCGTTTTGACAAGCCGTAATTACAGATTCAACTTTCATTTTCTTTCGGGTAAAAGGGAGTGTGAATAAGCTGAAGTTTAATTTTGTATTAGATCGGAAAACGTAATGCTAAAAATCAAACAATACAGGGCGAACCAAAACTATCTAAGATATTTATCATAATTAATGATAATTTATGGGGTTTCGTATTCTGTAAGTGTTAGTATTGCTATCAGGTTAAATGTCTGAACATAAGTAGCTCCAGTCTCGCAATCTGACCCTTAATGTTGTGAGCAATTAGAATAAATTGATACCAGTACATTTATCCGGTACTCAGTTGTCAGACTGTTACTTGAATACTTGGTTAAACTACATCTATTACAAACATGGGAGATATAGTCTCCGAAAAGGCGTATGTGAAAATGTTTTAACCTTTCGGGAGCTACAGTAAAACATAATTAAGTTTAGATAGTTTAGTATTACACTTCATGGTAGAAAAACTTGGAGTGGAATAAGCCAGTAATAAAGAAATTAATGCTCTGGTGTTATCTAATCCGCATATTTGTTAGACCTATTATTAAGTGCATATGCACTCTGTATTAGGCGTATCGTTTACGTCTTTATTAGTCTATCTACATATTCGCTTCCCATCTTCAGTTACCTCTAGAGAACATCCGCTCTCCTGACATCACAAACATCAGCATGTATTTCCTTTATAATCCTTCGTTTTTTCCTCTCCTGGTCATTTACCCAGTAGCTGTAGCTTGCTACTCTGCTCATTTTAAGTTTGTAATTGTTATTACCAATAAATGTACTTTTTAAGAAGGCTTTCACGCTTACTTTATACTTAACTGGCACCCGAACACTTAGCATGGACTTAGCAGAAGTTTTCATTTTCAAGTGTGATCTATTTCCGGCAATTTTGAAAACTTTGGATTTTAACTGCTTATTACCCAAAGTATAGTGAAGCCTAGAGCTTTTACTGATAATAACAATTACAAACTTAAAATGAACAGAGTAACAGGCTACAGCTACTGGGGACGTGACAAGGAGAGGAAAAAAGGAAGGGGTTTTAAAGGAAATAAATGCTGATGTTTGTGATGCCAGCAGAGCGGATGTTCCCTAGACGTAACTTTCCACACTTCCTGAATGGACAATGATCCTTATTCGTAGTGGAATTGTATATTTTGAATCTAACAGCCTTATTTCGATCTGTGGACTCCTGATAAAATCGTAAATTTGATATTAAGTGCGTTGTTTTTTTAAATTTCTATTATATTCTTCGTCGTCCTATTACGGTCCTCGCTTATTAATACTGAAATATAAATAAACTATTATTGGAAAATTTAGTCTAAATGATACTTATAACTTACCTCAAATAATTATTTCTTAAAACGATTTTCAATTTTACTGCACAAAAATGTATTTGGTAATTGTGTTATTAAAATATATAAATTATGTTTAAATGAGTGGAAGCTATTATTCATTATCATATACAAGCTTTAAGACTTTTGTAAAAGTTTAGTAAATTTACATATCACTAAGTCAAACACAGCTTACTACCTATTCTACATTGTAAATGTCCTTTTCGGGGATTAAAAGCATTTTGAAGCTTAAGGAAACCTTTTGTAAACCAAAGGAAATATTAGTAATGAATTCATAAAATAGAGTTCATTAAAAAAAAAAATGGAGAATCATCAAACTCGACCCACAACATTTCGTGGTTTCTTCTGCCATTTAAGCTTGCATTTACCTTTGGGAAGCCTTTTCACACTTTTATAATAAACGCTTCAAACACAATTTGCAGGTAAATATTTATACAACCACTTACGTGATATTCTGCGTGTTTTATGCATTATAGGTACTCAAACTATTTTTTGTTTAATCATAAATATAACTCAAGTGCAGTATGAACATACAGTTCAAGTGTAGTATGTTAATTAAGCTCCAACATTACATAATTAACAAAATAATAATAGTTTTGGCATTTATATAAATACAGAACGGCAATATGTTTGAAGTCGGAAACTATAACAAGTAACACCAAAAATTAATAAATATTTTACAGTACAAATTTAACATTTTCTAGGATACCATTTTTTAGAAACCCCTAAATTATTAATTTTTTTTTGCGTCGAACAATTAAAAAGTAACAAAATATTAGTCCAGTAAATAATGAAAGATGTTTCATGCATGGGAATCAATTTTCAAATTTTCTCTTTAATATCCCAATGCTATTATCTTTTTTGTTATTTAACTACAGACTTACATAATAAATAAACGGCTATACAATGGATTCTACACCCTAATACTATTTGTTTCTGCATTTTTGATATTTCTAATTTTTTTTTTGACAGTCCTAGGAACCAATTTAAAGTATTACTAAAATCATCCTCAAAGGCACAATCTAGTTATCATTTCACATCGTTATATAAGCTGCTGGGAACCAAGGTGATGTGCTACAAAATAAATTAAAAGTGCCATCAAACTTTTTATGATCATCTAAGAGCGTACTTATGTTCTAATTGAAGAGAGGCTTTACTTCATTTGACACATACCAAATAATTGAAAAAAAAAATGGAATCTTAAAAGCCGTTGCATAATTTGTATATATTGGATCTTTAGAATTATCACAGAAGCCAAATGTGTTGGGTGATATTTAAAAAAGAAATGGATATTTTTAGTGCAGTCGGGAATAATTTTAATAGAAAGAGGCCGTCGTGTGGGAGCTGCGTAAGCAGGTTTCTCACACACTGGGAAATGGACGTTACACCAAAAATAAAACACCAATAAAAACAATATTTGGTGTTTAAGCTTCGAATAAAGTGGTTCATGATATAGCAGCTTATCGTTAATGTCATAAGTAGGAGTGGGGGGTTGCTGAAGGCTGAAAACTAAAAAATGCATATATCTCGGTTCATATTAAAGATAGAGAAAAAAAAATGTATATAACAAAATTTAAAGAATATTAAATTTGCAATAAGACAGATTATATACAAATTTTCATAGATTTTTTAAATTTTGGTTATTTCACTATCTGATAATATATTATATTAAAAAAAATAGTTGACGGCTCATTTAATTCATCCAATTCGGCAGTCTATAGCTCTCAGCAGCAAATTGCATTTATATAATGAAAAATTGTAATAATTTGAGGAGATACCTGAGCTCCTGGCCCTCCTGTTGGGGGATCGCTGCGGCTTGTCCGGTATTGGTGAAGACTTGGCTCCGTCGGGGCTGGTGCGAACCAGCTTGGTTGGGTCCGGGAGGAAAAAGCGCCCTTTCCTTCCCGACCCATGCTGGTCTGGGGGTATCCAGTCTGCCTCGTAGTACTCCTGTTCACTGTTCCTGTACTGCCCTCGCCCTGTGTGTTCCCGTTCAAGCCGATGTAAAATCAACCAATTGTCGCCAATAAACATCTCTGGCTTAGTTATTAATAATTTGAGGGGCATGATGGAGGTTCCAATAGACTAAATATTTGACAAAAAAATATCACTGGGCATTCAATTGACACTCTAATTCATACATTTCATCCCTAGTTGCGTAATTCTGAGGGCAGGAATGAATGTTTAGACGTGTTATTCAGTTATAAATTTACATCATATATCATTCAATTTATTCGACGACAGTTTTGAATAATTTTAAGGATTTGATGGGTTTTTGGTATTTTAGTCTTGCATTCTGATAAATGGTTATGTATACAGTAAATTTAAGCAGTTTTTTTTGAATAATCAAATAATTTATTCATCCAATTCATCATTTAAAAAACTTAATTTTAGCGTTATACTTATTTAATTAGCTTAATTTATGAGAATAATCCAAGCCAAATTAAGGAGAGGAATTTCCACTGTATCCTGAACTATATATTTATGATTTAATGCATATACGTGTATGCATGTGTGTGTGTGTGTGTGTGTGCGTGTGTGTGTGTGAGGTACGATATGCATACGTTAATACGTTAGGCATGCCAAAAATACAACAATTTCATAATTTCACGTAAGAGGTTGATCGTGTAACGTATGGGTGAATGAAATTGTGCCTTGGGGAGAAGCCAACGCTTTTCCTATAAATAAAAAGGAAAACAAATTTAAATATGATTTTAGCAAAGGTGTATCCCTTTCCCCACAGCCTTTTAGATCCTATCTCGGGCTGTATTTTGAAAGTTAATGGACAGATGTAAAACAATAAGGGTAGAATATCAGAGCTCTATTGAATTTTATATTATCTATTTTCTTATAGCTTTTCCAGGACCCAATATTGATTCAGGGAGTTCCAAACAACCTCAACAGTGCACAAGGTTAGTTTCAACGAGTGTAAGAGGGGTTTCAACGAGCACTTCACAACTAAAAGGAATGACCCCTGAAAAAGATAAATCCACATACTGGTAACACTCAACAACACGGTGAATATTAAGTGAATAAATGCATACGGTAATGAGAAATATTTGAGTATATTATTAACTTCCCAAGGGAAAGCGTTAACTTTGTTACTGCTGTCATAGTTTTTAGCTTATATCTCGTTTATTCGACAAAAGTGTGCATAACAAAAGTTACTTTAAATTGCAAAATAACAACTTTTGCTTTGAGGTCTATATGAACACGAAACATCTTGGGCGTGTTTTAGTAAAGTCTGCGTATAAAGAAGTTTTTGTTGGTGGCCCTAGTAATTAAAGTGTGACGAATTATTGATCTTCAGGGTCTAGTTGAACCCGCTATATAATTAAGATTCAGTTAATTTTAGAAGAAAAAAAATGTATTGAATGTATTGGGAACATGAGCCCGGGCTACATTTTCCTTTGTACCAACCATAGGAAGTGCACATTTTGCATGGTAACTACAACGAACCTATTCATGAGGCGAATCCTCAATCGTTATAAGCCTAGACAATGTCCAAGACAGGTTTAAACAATTTTTTATAACCACTGGAGTAAAAACGAAAGTAGAAATGTAGTAATAGGTCAGGTTGCGTAATTAAAACTACAACTCTTGAAATAAATATGATAATTTTAGTAAATTATTTACTGTATATCCAAAAAAGAGTTTCCTTTCAAAAATATATCAAAGTGGCATATAATAATGCTAGAAATTAACAATATTCAGCCTCTGGAATATTTTGTTGTAGATAAGATTGGTAGAAAACGAAAGAGAATCTTTAAAGCCAAAGAAGTTTCAGGAAACATTTAAAAACTGAATGTTCAAAGCACGTCAGATACACATATTCTCAGAAACCTACGGAGTAGAAAAGTTTTCGAAGCTTAAGGGCTTAGTGTAAAGATTCAAAATCCCCTATTCTCTCTTCAACATTCCATAGAAACAAACGGTTTATGTTTTCTGTGTAGGTCACTGCTAGGCTAAAGGAATGGAAATAGAATGCTTATCTGTGTTTTTGCCACACTAATTATAATGTCTTGGTGGATTGAAATTTATCGATTGCAGGATTAAACATAATAAACTCAGAGCCATCTAGTAATTTTACAAATGTTCATCTTGTAGGACCCCCACAAACTAAGAACATCTTCTACAAGATGGAATCAATTTCACACAGACGACAGTATATTTTCTTATTGTCTATTTCTAACATATTCGCAGCCCTATGTCAACGAAACTTGAAATATTTGCTAGAAATGACATGTTTTGTACCATAATTGCTTATTGAAAACGTGTGGGTTTTACTAAACACCAAAAACTCTAAGCTTGAACTTCTTCAAAATTCTGAAAAAATACGCTTAAAAAAAATAAATATAAGAAATTACTTCTTCAAAAAATTGCCCTAACATATACAAAAGAAACACATATGTTTAGGATATTACACCTTTCTAAAACCCTACTCCTCCTGATCAAATTTCGTGCATTGCTGTATTTGATCATTATTAAAGTAATAGTTACATTTAATCTGGGCATTTGATTTTAAAAAAGAACCTTGTGGGTAGAATTGTTTTTTTTTTAATTTAATTTAAAAGCATATTATCTTAAAAAAAATCATATAAGTGAAAAAAAAATACGAACTTATTCAATCGGATTTATTGCAATTGCTAAATAAGTTAACTCGTTAAAAATTTTTTTTTTCGCATTATAGATACAAGTCTATATTATCATTGTGACGATTAAAAAAATATTTGACACTTCCGAAGACAAAAGGTTAGAGAGTAATTTTCAATGTTCACTACCAATGTATCTGAGATTTTGAAATTTTGTAATTTTAATTCAAACATTGATATTTATGGAGACCACTGTTTTCCAGCGATAAACAGAAATATATCATCGACGTAAAGTTTCCAATCCCACTAACATTTAGGTCCCCTAATCGGAGATAATGAGGAATTGCGGAGAAATATCCTTCAACCAATGACAATAACAAGGTACAACATTCAGGCCAGGTTTCATTATTTTATGTTCACTCGTGTTTGATACAAAAGTGTCACCTACCGATGGACAATCCGGGTGATTTGAACGGACCTTGTAAAAGAAGACATTAAAACGCCCGTCACGCAGGGGCTGCGTAAAGTAAGCAGACTCCCCACGTGAACTTTAACAATAGATAAATCTACATACTGGTAACACTTAACAACACCGTGAATATTAAGTGAATAAATGCAAACGGTAATGAGAAACCATTCAGTCATTATTATTAACCTCCTAACGGAAGGCGTTAACTTTGTTACTGGTATATCTCGTTTACTCGACAAAAGTGTGTATCACAAAAGTTATTTTAAATTGCAAAAAAAAACAGCTTTTGCTATGTGAATCTTTGCCGATAATCCAATTGGAAAAGTAATATCGCCATTTCTTAGCTCAGGCCTCCCTTATAACCCCCAAACCTGTTCGTCTCTGAGAATATTAGTTTATTATTAGCCTATAGGCTATATAGTCTGGGCTGAGTATACGTACCAATTTTCATGAAATTCGGTTCAGCAGTTTAGGCGTGTAAAAGTAACAAACAAACAAATAAACAAAAAACAGACACCAAAGCCACAAATTGCAGACATCGTGTCAATGGCATTTGAAAAGAAAAATTATCGCGAAATTTCGAGAAAAAAAATTAATGTATAAACAGAGATTACACTTTTATATACGGTATATACTAGCTAAGGCACCCGGAAAACATTGGTGACCGAATAATGATGGTATTTTTATAGCAAGGCTTCAACGTGTACAATTACACTTCCCTTCTCAAGGTATAGCTTAGCCGCAAGGGCAAGGTAACTGTGTGGAACTTACAGAATAGGATTTTCAGTTTTGAAGAATAAATGAAAATCAATCCTTCTCCCTTGTTTGACTCAACATCAATCATACAAATCATAATCATGGATAGCATTTTTTGAAATCTAATATCATCTATAATCTATATGTTTCCTGTCAAAAACCAGTCCGAACATAGTTATATACACTACATTATACACGTAATAGTAAATGTGAGCAGAAAGTAATTCTATTAAAACCTAGCTATGGTATCTGACATTGCTCGCCGAAATCACAATAATAAAAGTATTTGTTATGGATGGATTCACTATCCACAATATTTTTATATTACCCCTCTTCTGTGTATGGAACGGGCTCCACTGACTATTTATGTTATCAACTCCACTGATGTGTTAATTGTCATTTTAATGACAGTGTTGCTAGGAGAAAAAAAGGAAGTTGCACATGAATTTCCTCATAGGGAGCAATTGGTTTAGGTTTAATTGTTGTCTTGAGGAATAAGAAATCACTTCTATTGTTCTCATTTACAATTTATCTCCAAGAAAAAGGTGCTCCAATCACGCAGGTAATTAGTTATTCAAGATAAGGATTAGTGCAATTTATTTCTCCATTTTTCATAATTTATTCCTCTTTAACCAATGTCCTGGAATGAGCAATAAAGAATAGGAATATTCGTTTTGTGCATCCATATATCATCCCACTTTCACGTAACGACAAAATGATAAACAAATAATATTAATGGCCATTTATTTTTATGAAAATATCATTGAAATATAATCTTGCAGGGTAAAATGCCTAATTATTGTTTAATATCAATCATGGCAAACTATATAGTAGTATAGGTAATGAGATAACTCATTTGTGATACTTTTAGAACATTAAAAGACTATGAGTAAATTTTTATAACGTTATACATTTAATTAAACCTAAGTTGTTGCACTGTTGCCATACCTGTCGATGAAGATCGTCGTCACTGGCTGATGATCGAGTACAGCTGGCAAGCGCTTTCGATGCGAAAGCACCATCTCCAACCCGTCAAAAGTTGAAAATGGTGCCATCGCATCGAAAGCAGAAAGCCAGCTGTACTCGATCATCAGCCAGTGACGACGCTCTTCACCGACAGGTATGGCAACAATATCATTTATACTGGCGGTTCTAACCCTTTATTTGAATTAAGTACCAAGTTGTTTTCTTCTAATAATTATATAAGGAACCCGCTCTGGCACTCTCCCAAAACGCATTACTCCAATTACCCGATTAATACTAGAAGTGTTATTTCTAAATAGCTTTTACCTTGAAAGTTCCTGCTATTTCAAGTAAAAGGACAATTATCACCTTTGTCAATTCTGCTGACATTTATTCATACATACACCATTCAATCCAAATCACCAGACGAATCATTTCCCAGAAGACATCTCTTTCATATATCAAATGGGTAGCTTCCCTTTCAGCTTCAAGATTATTTCAATAATTTGGCATTCATTGGAAACATCAGCTACTAAAAGCTTATCACTTGCTATTAAACATGTATCTCCAGAGAGATGAGGATTTGGATTGTTGGCTAAATTAATGATATAACTTCAGTACTGGGCTGATCAAGCCTTCCTGTTCCTACAATCCCCAAAAGAAGGATTCCCTTTTCGCAGATTCACCTTAAGGGAACGACTATTGAGGTCCACTTCTACTCATGATGCGATTGTCGACCAATTTCCAGATGTCCATCGACCCTACTTACAAGATAACGATAACGATGGATGATGAGATTCGATCTTAGTACTAAAGATAGACAAGATAATCTATCTTAAATGAGCTAATTGCATCGATGCATGGTATAAAGATCGATTAAAGAAGAATCATACTCGCGATTAATTAATCGACTTGTTGTTTACTAAAATTTTGAAAAGTTTATTTTTAATCAGATTTCTTGTTAACAACATTTTGTTTGCTTTTAATGTTGAGGATTTGTTCTTTTGTATTCTGCTTGGTTGGGTTCTTTTCTTTATATAAAATTTCTGAATCAAAATTGAATTCTGGTCTAACTAACAAAAATATTCTGTATTATATGTAATAGACATTTTTAGTGTTTTAATTTGTTTTTTTGTGCTACGCTTCTGCAATATTATTGTTTTCTCAGAAACACTTCATTTCATGAACATCGTATTTCGTATTCTGGAATTTAATTTAATCTTCTATATGGCTAAAACTATTTTTGATGTTATCAACTTATGTTCTTGCTATTGGATCCGCATGATTACATGTATTTTTTATATATTTTGCCACTTATATTTAAATGAAATAGAATTCTTTTGTTCAATGTTTAGTGCATGAATATGGGGATTTTTATTCTGAGCGTCATATTGGTAAAATAAGTGGTTGTTTGTATAAAGATATTATTTTCTGTTGTTCTTCGTTTCATAGTTTCTGGTCAAAAAAATTCCAAATGTGGTAGTTTCCTTTTTTTACGTCAAAACCTTTTCCTTTTCACCGAACTCAGTGCCTTAGTGATCCATAGAATCTTAACATTATTAGTAAGTTTTTTTCTTTTTATTTGCACTTGTAAATCTTCACCGGCCTGGAATCGTTTCTTCTTTTTAGTTTATAGACAGACTCTTCAAATTATTTTTCATGAATATTAAAATGGTGAGCTAAACTGTTTTCTTGTGTTATATTTCAATTTTTCTTTTGTTCCATGAAGTAATTTTACTCTCAGAATTTTTAAATTTGATTCTATTATTTCTCCAGAATAAATCTGTTTCTTCAGGACTTAATTAAACATTCTTTTTATTATTTATTTTAATATCATTTAAATATAAGGAGCGGTTATTTCTAGGGATGTCTGTGTTTTGCTGAATAGCAAGTTTCATTGAATTGTAGTGATGGCATGAAAACAGTTAATCATTCTACCAGAAATTGTTACCTGATTTTAGACCACCATATATTTACCATATATTTTTGCATGAACACTACAATAGAGATGTCGAAACGTTGGGATATACATCAGTGTGTTCCAAATTTAGCCAGATAAAACTCATATAATCCCAATATATACTCAATTAATCTTTCAAAATAAGTCCGTCACTCAGGGGCTGCGTAAACTAAGCAGATTTCCATTGTGAAGTTTTTCAATAGATAAATCAACACACTGGTAACACTTAACAACACCGTGAATAAATACAAACGGTAATGAGAAATATTTCAGTCAATTTTAATAACTTCTAAACTGAAAGCTCGCGTAAACAAACAGGTCTGCCAACCACTCAGGCCTGAACATATAGATAGAAATATTATTATTATTATTATTTATTAACGTCCACTTTTTGCAACTTAGGCTATAGATAGAAATATTCTTCACCGGAAAGAAAAACAATTACTGAAATATGTATGAATAAAATATATTAATTTTAATGAAAACTATTTATTATAGTAATTCATAATGAAGCAGAATAATTATTATCTCAACCAGTCAAATTTTTTGTATTACATGAACTAAAGGAGTGGGGAAGGGATCAACAGAGCGTATTTGCATATATCTCTTAAAGAAGAAGCTCTCACCAGTCTTTACACAAACTTCAAGAGTACCGAACAGCTACGGAAACGGCCGAACTTTTGGCGGAAACTCACGAGGAGAACCGACAATAGTCGATCTCATCTCGTCCGTTATCCGCACAAACTTAATAAAAGTGCAAATATTTCAGTTAATATTCAAGATAGAGAATAAATGTATACAACAATATTTATAGTAAATTTAATTTACCGTAAGATTGATTTCGAAAATCCCTCCTCTTAACCCCCCTCCTCCCACTAGTCGGATTTCAGCCATTAACGAACTTGATCTTTCTTATTGCATAAAACGAGTAAATGTCGAGTTTGGTAACGATCAAACAGAAATTACGACCGCTAGAGCGCTAACATATATATCATTTTGAACGGACCTCATTTTCGTCATCTCCTGGGTATGGCTGATAGAGATTTGATGAATTCTTTCAAATACCGCGTCATGAGTACGAGCTCAATAGCTGATTTAACTTAAGGGAAATCTGCTAATTATGCAGAAACAAAAAGGAAGGAAATTAATTTTCAAACATTCAATCAAGGAAAGTTCGTCCGCCGTTATTGCATTCAAGGTTTATTAATTATAGAGATGAAGGATCGTAGAGCCGTGGCTGCTATCCACAGAAACAGGTCTGTAAATGATTTATAGTTAGGTTAC
Organism: Riptortus pedestris; assembly: GCA_019009955.1. Lineage (NCBI taxonomy): Eukaryota > Metazoa > Arthropoda > Insecta > Hemiptera > Alydidae > Riptortus > Riptortus pedestris. The sequence continues at coordinate 22,154,222 of CM032233.1, forward strand.
GTTGTAAAGCAAGAGATTAAAACCCCCGCGTTTCGGCATGTATATCGCTGTTCAACATGTACCGATGCTTCATTAGCATTTATAGCCCATTCGCAGGCCACTCCGCCCCTTCCTTTCCTTCTTAATATCCAGCACTACACATAAACATTGCCCGTTCGTATATACACACATTTCGAACAGGCCACAATACGTCTCCCCTTTGCCATTAATGTTGCTGTACTCATAAATGAATTCTAACTTAAAATATTATTAAACTAACGACCCTCAAAATATAAATGTTATTAGAAATATCACTAAATAAAAAGAAAGATACCGGGCCGGAAACAAATAAATTCCGTCACGCAGGGGCTGCGGGAACTAAGCAGATTTCCCATTCGAAAGTTTACAATAGACATACAGGTAGAACCACCGTGATTATTAAGTGAATAATTAGAAACGGTAATGAGTCATCTTTCAGTCAATTTGCATGTCTCTACAACGGAAACCGTCTGAATTGTAAACAAAGGTCTGCCAACCTCTCAGAGCAGAGCAGATAAATAGAAATATTCACCACCGGAAATAAAAACAATTACTGAAATATATTTGAATATTACACATTAATTTTATTGTAACTAAACTATTTACTATATCTAGTACTGTAATTTATAATGAATCAGAATAATTTTCATCTCAAAAATTCAAAGTTTAGTAGACCAAGAACTTAAGACGAGGGAGGGGGGGTCAACAGAACATATTTACATGTATCTCGTATAATAAAGGTCTCTTGAAAACAGTATTTGGTATTTAAGCTTCAAATAAATTGGTTTAATATATAACAGAATATTGTTTATAGTGACATGAGTAGATGTGGGCGATTGCTGAAGGTTGAAAACTGATAAATGCAAGTGTCTCGGTTAATATTCAAGTCTGAGAATAAATGAATATAACAATATTTATAGTACATTTAATTTGCAATATATATATATATATATATATATACACACATATCTATGTATATAGTTAGAAAATGCAGGCATACTGGGTCACTGAATAAAAACTTTCATTAAAACTCCCCTACGCGTTTCAAGCTGTGTAGTTCCTTATCAATGGGTTCTTTTTTATCTAAAACTAGAATTTCAAATGGTTTTATAAATTTTGAACACTCTATTTACATATATCCCCCCTTATTATTATTATATCTCACTTTTATATACACCACCTACTTGCTAAACCAGCATTGCCATTTTTTTACTTTTGCTATCATCATTTGAAATCATTTGGTCATTGGTTGTATAACAACTGATCAATGATTAAGAGGAGATGACTAGTCAATGTTTACAATCTTAATTCTGAGGAGGAGTTAATTTTATTTTGAGAAAAAAAAGGTGTTAAAATGATAAGAGATGAATCACGGATACGTGTACACTTTTTTAAGGAATGAATGCTGTATAATATTCCTGCAGTGATGGTGTTTGAGGGAGTATTTGTAAGTATATTTAATAAACAAGTTATTTATTCATCTAATTACAGTGTAGCTAGTACCAATTTATTATATAATTTAACTTTGAATTTTACTCTAAATTAGCTTTAATTTAATTTTTTCTGTAGGCCTTTAAAAGAATAAATTATTAATGTCTTATAGGTATACATGTGGAGGTAAAAGTGTTTAAGTATCTGTGATTCATCTCTCATCTTTTTAAAAATCTTTTTTTTCCCCTCAAAATAAAAGAAACTGAATTCATAACAATTGCCTAGAAAGTAACTTCCTCAGAATAAAGATTGTAAACATTGGCTAATCAACTTCTCTTAATCATTGACCAGTTGTTATATAACCAATATAGATGTATAGTAATGAAATTTAAAAAGATGATTTTAAATGTTGAATGCAAAATTTAATAAAAAAAAAATTAAATTGCTGATTTAATAAGAAGATGGTGGACATGAAAATGAGGCGTGAAAATAATAATAATTGATGTGTGTAAATAGAGTGTTAACAATTTACAAAACAATTCGAAATTTTAATTTTAGATAGAAAAAACCCTTGATAAGGAGCTACAGAGCAGGATAATTGAAGATTTAAATAAAGCCAATATTTTAATGAAGAAAAGGATCTTTCTTTATTGACCCAGTGTGGCTGAATTTTCAAACAATATAAGAAGCGGGTCGTCTACTGTGAAGAATATATATATATATATATATATATATATATATATATAAAAAGATTTATAGCATATTAAATTTGCGTAAAGTTTGATCGTCTCATAATAACATTTCGAATTTCACCACCAAAATATCCTCCCCAAGCCCTATTTTAGCCATTAACGAGCTCTGTACTTGATATATACCTTCTAATATATATAATCTTGTTATATATAGTCTAGTATATATAATCTAGTTATATATAGTCTAGTATATATAATCTAGTTATATATAGTCTGGTATATATAATTTAGTTATATATAGTCTTGTATATATAATCTAGTTATATATAGTCTGGTATATATAATCTAGTTATATATAGTCTAGTATATATAATCTAGTTATATATAGTCTGGTATATATAATCTAGTTATATATTGTCTGGTATATATAATCTAGTTATATATCGTCTAGTATATATAATCTAGTTATATATAGTCTAGTATATATAATCTAGTTATATATAGTCTAGTATATATAATCTAGTTATATATAGTCTGGTATATATAATCTAGTTATATATAGTCTAGTATATATAATCTAGTTATATATAGTCTAGTATATATAATCTAGTTATATATAGTCTGGTATATATAATCTAGTTATATATAGTCTAGTATATATAATCTAGTTATATATAGTCTAGTATATATAATCTAGTTATATATAGTCTGGTATATATAATCTAGTTATATATAGTCTAGTATATATAATCTAGTTATATATAGTCTAGTATATATAACCTAGTTATATATAGTCTAGTATATATAATCTAGTTAGGTAATGATAAAAAAGGATTGGCACTAAGAAATAAATAAATATATACAAGAATATAGAAAGACGCCCGAATGGGATTTTACTGGATCCACTGACAGATTAGTTTGCCAAGGGTGACTGGTCAGGAAATTGCCTATAAAGGAAGCCAACTACTAAATGCTTCCTGCAGGCCACTGCACTTACTCTAATCATACAGAGGAATATAATCCAATCTTTACGACGCAATTACCTTGAAACTGTTTATCAGACCAGTTTGGCCTGGCCCAAGTACGTTCTCAATCGAGTTACTTTAACGACCGGGCGATGAATGTAGCCTGCCTGTCTCATATAGAATTACCTCTTCCAGCAGTCTAACTTCATTCATAGGATCTTCAGCAATTAGTATATTCAACTAGCTTGGAGACTTGCTTGTATTAGCAGATTTCCCTTAATGGAAATCAGCTATTGAGGTCGTACACATGACACGAGTATCGAAAAAGTTCTTCAAATGTCCATCGATCCTACCCAGGAGATGACAAAAATGAAGTCCGTTCAAAATTATATATATATATATATATATATATATATATATATATATATATATATATATATATATTAATGTAAAAAGAAAGCTCAAGTTCGTTAATTGCTGAAATCGGACCAGTGGGAGGGGGGTTTAGAGGAGGGGACTTTCAGAAAATTCAAAATATCTCCGTTATTATGCGTCGGATCGAAAAATTGTATAGAATCGTATTGCAAATTAATTTTACTATAAATATTGTTCTATACATTTATTCTGTATCTTGAATATTAACCGAGATATTTGCATTTATATTCTGTGTGCGGTCGGTAGAAGTCGGCTGTTCCGGACTTTCCGCCGAGAGCTCTGGCGGCCGTTTCCATAACTATTCATCCCTCGTGAATAGGTTTAGAGATCCCTTACTACTACAGTTGTTATTGGGCAGATTTCTCTATTGTGAAACTTCACGTGGGAAATCTGCTTAGTTTACGCAGCGCCTGGGTGACGGACTTTTGTTTTTATCAGGACGCTAGGATGATGCAACCGTTATGTTTAGACAGAAAACTAAATATTGTTTTTACCTCATGAACGATGATAAGTTTGTCAATGTTAGTCTGGTTGCTGCTATAAGACGGCATTGGATGGGATAAAAGCCATATTATGCCAGTAGTTGATTGCCCAAAAGAAAACACTAATTCAAATAGCTGTTATTCCATGCTTCACCCGAAAACGGTATTTACTGTTATGATTTATGAGCGTCAATTTGTGCTAGTCATACTAATTGCTATGGCTTATCAACAAGTTATTAAAACATTAATATCACTGCAATTTTCTTGCGATTACTCAGAACATATATCAACCGAATATTTATATTTTGACGGGCAACAAGTATTATTACAATTCGTCCAATTGCCACTTTACTTTATGGGTATAACAACTGAACGAATGTTTAGTAACTGTTCGTGTTACATGGCATTTCTGTTAAGTGAAATAAAAGGATGATTTGTGGGAACCCATTTCTATATCTACCCGATCTACCTACTAACGGCGAGTAACACTATATATATATATATATATATATATATATATATATATATATATATATATATATATATGATAAAGATGAAAAAGTTAAGGGGCACTCTCACCTGAGATACACCCCTAATCTGAACGCATTCAATTTATTCCAAATTTTCATTTAAAATTTAAACAAAATTAAGAAACAAAACATCATTACCAAGAAATTGGCAGATTAGGAGGCTGACCACACAGGTACCCTCAGAAAGAGGGCAGCTTATTTTGTTTGTTTTATATATATATATACTAGCTCAGATACCCGGCTTCGCCCGGGAATTCATTTGAGGCTGAATGGTGATGGTATTTTTTAGCAGGCTTTACATTACACAATATTTTGACATTTACCCGTCCCAGTGATTAGGATTGATACCCGTCGTTGCCGTGGATTTCCTAATAATAGAATTATTTCTCCGATAAGGCTTCACAGTCTTCCATATTTTTATATTTCCCGTCTCTTATACATGTTAATATGGTGAATTTTTATTGCAGGCCTCCCTTATAACCCCACTCCCGTTCGAACCTAAAAATTTTAATATAACTTATAATCATGGAAGAATTAATGCTAATTGACATACCGAGTTTTGTTAAGTTCGGTTCAGCCGTTAGTGCCCGCTAAAGTTTTAACGTATAACTCATTTATACTTAGGTATACGACCAAAGTGTACATAACAAAAGTTACTCCAAATAACAAAATAAACAACTTTTGTTATGTTTATATTTGCGAAAAAACCAATAGGAAACGAAATATCGCTATTTTTAATTTCAGGCTTCCCTTATAACCCCCACTCCTGCCCGTCCATAGAAATTTTGGTATGGCTTATTATAATGAAGGCCTCACTGATAATACACATACCGAGTTTTATTTAGTTCGGTTGAGTCTTTTTTGGCAAATAATATTGTTGACTCCCGCTATAATTTTTAGCGTATAACTCATTTAAACTTCGATATACGACAAAAGTGTATATAACAAAAGTTACTCTAAATTTCAAAATAAACAACTTTTGTTATGTGCATATTTGGTGAAAAACCAATAGAAAACAAAATATCGCTATTTTTAATTTCAGGCTTCCCTAATAACCCCCACTCCTGTTCGTCTCAGAGAAAATTAATATAGCCTAAAGTCTAAGTTGGGTTAGTAGCAATATACATACCAAGTTTCATAAAATTCGGTTCAGCCGTTTATGCGTGAAAAGGTAACAAACAAACAAACAAACAAACAAACATACACGAAATAAATAAATTGCAGAGATGGTGTCTATGACATGTGACACGAAAAGTTATCGTGAAATTTCGTGAAAAAAATCAATGTACAGACAGAGGTTACAATTTTATATATATATATATATATATATATATATATATATATATATATATATATATCTATATAACTTTGATTGAATGTTGTTTTAGCCTTTTAGGGACGTCAAAACGAAAATTAATCTTCGTCCTGCGCCTGAGTCTTAGACGACCTACGGCATTAGCGTACTACGAAATTGGATAATAATGAATTCCAATGAAAACCAACGATGAAAAAAAAATCAATGTAGGGATATTGGCACGGCGTGTAATTGCCTTGGCGGTAGGTGAAGTGTTAGCCTAAAAGATGCGGGCTGAGGGAAGGGAAATAGAACGTGACTGTGCAATGGATGGGCCGAACTAAGTGGCGCTAAAGTGGAGTGGAGTTCGTGTTCACGACTCTCTCTATAGTTTTAAACTTTCATTACCTTCAAACAGAAAGGCTGCTTCCTATTAATCGACCTACAGTAACCATAGCCTAGCCCTAACCACCTCTTAATATCCTAGCTCATTTCTCGGTCAGCCATTCAACCCTCAACTGGTACATGCGGCCAGTTGCAAAAGTCGCCATAGATTGAATCAGGGCAGCAAGCGTAACCTCCCCTTCAGTGAATTCCTCGAGTGTTTACAGCCAACAACATCCCACGTGGTTTGAGGTATATAACCCCCCACTCCTCTTAGTCCCAGAGAATATTACTACAGCCTATAAGTTGTGTTAATAGTACTATGCGTACCAAGTTTCATAAAATCGGTACAGCCGTTTATGAGTGAAAAGGTAATGAACAAACAAACAGACACCAAATCCACAAATTACAGATATTGTGTCTATGGCATGTGAAACGAAAAAAGTATCTTGAAATTTCGAGAAAAAAAATCAATTTTCAGACAGACGTTACTATTATATATATATATATATATATATATATAATAGATATATATATATATATATATATATAATAGATATATAATTTTGAACGGACCTCATTTTCGTGTACCTTAGGTAGGATCGATGAACATTTGAGGAACTTTTTCGAAAATCGGGTTAAGATTACAGCCAGAATTTATTGCTAAAGAAAACAGCAAGTTTGACAAAAAGGTAATGAATATAAAATTATGCGTTTCTTATAGAAATTGTGTAAGAGAATGTGAGGACAGAATCTGTATCAGTATTTTTCACTCGTCATAGCACCAAAAATTGATAAGCCACCACCTGCAGAGTATCCAGTTACAAGGATTAATCGAATCTGAAATATAGAAGTTTCTCTACTCCCCTTTGTAACGAAGAAGAGGTTACATCATTGAAGATGACAGAAAATCGTCAAGATTGCAATGCATATGGAACTGTGAAGTCTAAGTTGTGAGTTGGAGTACTGGCTCTCAGTTCCCAGTACGGCTGGCCCCCACGGCAATTTACATCATTACCCCCTCGTGTAGGAGAGGCCTGCAGGTTCAAAAATGATTGTAAAAACATATTAATCCGAAGAATATTAAACGATATGGATGTGAACTTCCATGTGTTATATGCTTTCCACCCTCTCTATATTCTAATGGGTTTTCTCGTGATTCTCCCCTCTGGTCTTCAACTGTATGATGCGTTATAGTCTTCGAACTCAAAATCATACGTAAGTAATATACTTATATAATATATAATATTACGTAAGTAATACTTAAATTAAATAAATTGCTCAGTCACTAAACATCTCATATACAGCCATCATGATAACATCACGATAACATCATTCTACCTGAGAAATAGAAAAAATATGGTCATATGAGATCATCAGCTTGTATTCCTGCACGTGGGAAATCCGCTTAGTTTATGCAGCAACTGCTTGGTGGAATTATTTTTTTCTGAACCCCTTAATTGCCCTTTTTTGCCTGTAGGTATCAGTCTCCAAATTTATAAATAGTATTCACGCAAATAGGATAAATACATTTCAAACGTGAACCATTTACGTTTTTTAAAGGACCTAAATTGTATAAAGGATCTAGTTGCCACATTATTGGCAGTATACTTATTTAGTTCAAGTTCTCTTATTTATTTAAAGTTGGCAACTTAATTGAGTAAAAGTATTTAATCACAAAGTCAATGGACTGTCATAATAAATAGGCCCCTCCTTTTTTTCTCTTTTAGCAGATTTCCCCTAATACACACATCTTGTTCATATCTTATGAAAATTAGTGAATGGGATGCGAATGGCATCAGCGTGGCATTAGAGCATGTGGGAAATCGGTTTAGCATACGCAGCACCGATGTCAAAGATGTCCACTGATATTGAGGTCGAACTCATGACGAGATTTTCGAAATTTTTCTTCAAATGTCCATCAATCCTACGTAATAGATGACGAAAATGAGGTCCGTTCAAAACTGTATACATATTTGCCTTTTACCGCTCTAGCGGTCGCAAGTATTGTTAAATCGTTACCAAACTCGATATTTAGTCGTTTTAGGCAAAAAGGAGGATCAAGTTAACAGCTGAAATCGGACCAGGGGGAGGGGTGAGAATTTTGAAAATTCGAAATATTTCCGTTACTATGCCGCCGATCTAAAAAATGTATAAAATCAATCTTATACTAATTAAATGTAGTATAAAGTTTGTTAAATACATTTATTCCCTATCTTGAATATTAACCATGATATTTCCAGTTTTCAGTCTTCAGCACACCCCCACTTCTACTCATGTTACATAAACAATACTAGGTTATGTAATAAACCACATCATTCGAAGCTTAAATACCAAATATTGTTTTCAAGAGACTATTATTATTGAGAGTTTGTTGACTACTTTAATTTGATTGAGTGAGATAACTAGTATTCTGATTCATTATAAATTGCAGTACTAGATATAGTAAGTAGTTTTTAATCGAATTAATAAGTTATATTGTCATATATTTCAGTAATTGTTTTTATTTCTGATGAGATTCGGGTTGGGAGACCAGTTTGTTTACATTTCAGAGGGTTCCCGCTTGGAGGGGCAGATTTCTTGTCACCGTTTGTATTTATTCAGTTAATATTCACGGTGGTGTTGTGTTACCAGTAAGCAGATTTATCTATTATTAAACTTCACGAGAGAAATCTGCTTAGTTTACGCAGCCACTGCGTGACGAACCTTTTAATTTTCAGACTTCCCAATCCAGAACCGAAAAATGTACTATGCAATTCTTGTACTTGTTCATATGTCATTCATAACATTGATTCGATGTGGAGTATTTTTTTTTCTTTCCTATCCAAACTATCCTCTGAATAACCCAAGCCAACAACAACAGTCTATATATTTTAATAGTGGATAACATGTGAGTACATAATTATTCATGTTGCTTGTTGGAGCACAAACCGCAATGCGACCTGAGTACTTGCTAACACAATCATCATATGGAAATGGGCTCGGAAATCTACATTCATGAGACTGCAGTTACATGCGCTTCAATCAAAATACCGTGTTTGCCGGAGTAGAATATTTGTCGGCTTAATACGACAGAAACAAAAGTTGTTTACTGGCATTATGTATTATTCAGAAAATTGTTACGTAAACATAGATGAGTTTTACCTCTTTCAGATAAGTTAGTCTGTTAGAAATCTAGAAATTATTCAACGACATAAAGGGCAACCAGGTGTAATATGACACGTGTATGTATCTCAATAATAAAAGCGGATTAAATTATTCTTTTTAAAGCCAATATGCAAGAATGGGCGTACTAGTTATTTAGTTAGTTATATCATAGGTAATATAACTGTTATTAAATTCTCAAATCTAATTATTCTTTATTATTATATTTCAAACAAATATAGTGGACTGTTTTAGCTCGCTTCTTTATTTCCTTATATAACATTTTTTGTTTACTTTGTTGGCCAATATGAATCATATTTTAGCGCAAATAACATTCTGGGTCGTGTATTTTGGAACTTTTAAAGTGAGGTCCAAGTACTCGCCATTCCGTATTTATTTAAAACCGTCATGTACCATTACAATGAATACATGGAATCAGAATTTCCTTTATTTATTTATTTTAGGCCAAATACGGTATTGGGTATCATAATATTATTTCATTGTGTGACTGTCCTAAATAACACACATTCTAAGACAAATTTAAATAATAATTTTATAAAATTGACTTCTTCAAAACGATTATTTACTATACTTCTACGTATTTATACTACTTCTAGAAACATAATCTAAAAAAACTTGAATAAATAATTATCCGACAATTCCGACTCAAGATTTGGCACTCATACGTATATATTATATATATGTATATATATATATATATATATATATATATATATATATTATTATGGGGGAGGTTTATACTCAGTGAAAACTGGAGTAAAATCCATATCGGGGGAAAATCCAACCGATATGGAGTTTGTGAGTGTGACATGTTATGGGGAATTTAAAAATTTTCGCACGATTCTAGCAGTATCAAGAAGTACCCCTTGCTGTGCTTCTTTTATAATTGCTGTTGGCAGATTCAAGTTCTTCGTGCCTGCTATCGTTGTTTTTGGCACTAGTCCATTTGAACTTACTATAATAGGCCTAACTATGGCGTAACTATTATTATTATTATTATTATTATTATTATTATTATTATTATTTCAAGATTTTACTGATCAAGAGTTTACTCATCCTTTGACAGTTCTAGTAAATTGATTCCAAATTTCTACTGAAACCGATTAAATGGTAGAAATAGGATATACGATTTAACTGGAGTAAGAAAACGTCAATAGAATTGAATTAGATAAAAGAAAATGTTTACAAATGGTAACACCAAAAAACCTTGATTGGGCATTTAATAATCCGTATTTATTGAACCCAACAGGAAAAAAATAATGTATAAAATTATGTTTTCTCTTATAGGGTATGCATTAAAAATTTTAGATAGCCTAGAGATTAGTATATTTTTCGTGCTGGCAGTTTCGGACGCCTCTGGTAACCTTCTTCAGGTGAATATTGTTTGGCGGCAGAATAGAGTGTTAATACTCTCACGGTAAATTCGAATCGAATTGGTTTTTAGATGTGAACATCGTACCTTGGGATTTTATTTCCCTGCTCTCCCGTGTAACCGCTTGCTCTGAAGATGCACTCATAGTCAGATTGATTGAGTATTGCTATACCCGATACCCAACTATCCTCGGCATCATTTACAACCAGCGCCTAACTGATTCTCTGCAGAATAATGCTTTAGGTTTATTTTATCGACGTTGGTGTAAAAGAAACAATTGAAGAAATATGAAGTGGATCATAAGAACCCGGCGGACATACTTAAGTTGCGCAGGGCATTTGTTCCTCTCATTGTATGTGGACTCCTATTGTTTAAAAAAGTCTCTATCCTTTTGAAAAATTCACAACAAATTCAACGATTACAACTAAAATTAGACTACCTTTAATGCCATATAAAATCGCAAATAATTCGAATGATTAATTTTATACAGGTGAATTCTAGATCAAATGTAGGTTCTATCTTATTAAAATTGCACGAATAATTGCAATTAATTTTGTAAAAAATATAATTTATTTTTTAATATTCAAATATTCCTTGATTCAGACATGATTTAAAGTGCGTGCTCAGTTCATCAATATAGTTTTACATGCACTATTTACTGATTGGGTTCATGTTACATAATTATTTATTTAGAAGATTATGTTATTTAGGAAAGCAATTATCTAGTTGTGGGAATCTACCAATTTAACACATGCGTTTTTATGTTCAATACGTAAGTCGAGAAAATAAGAGGGGGGGGGTGGTGTGGTCAATATAAAAATCGCATTCAACATGCCTCTCAGATCTACAAAACTTTTTTTTAATTTAATGCACAATATGAGTCAATACCATGTTTAAAATTTTCAATGGCATATTTATAAATAGGACTATATATAATTTTTACATAATATGAAAATGCACAATACCATTTTAAATTTGATTATAATGCAGTAAATATACCATGACAAAAAATTAATAAAACAAATTTGTTTTAAATAATAAGTATTTGAAACACCCTTGAATATATGTACAACACATTTTCTCTTTAATTGCTTTTTAATAGAAATAACTGTTGTTGAGGTGAGTATTACACATTGACAATGAAAAATTCAATCATCAATTACAAGTTATATCAAAAGAAGAAAATTATTTTATGAATAATACAATTTTCTTTCTCATTAAGTGTTACTGTTGGTAATCTTATGTGTTTTAAAATTCTATTGTAATTTATATTTTCATTTATGAATTTGATGTCCCATTATAAGAAGGGATACTTCCTATTATTATTAACAGGCATAGATATTCTCCCTCAAGGACTGCTTATTATTGTTTTATTCAGAATGACAACCTTTGTTTGATTTTCTGTTACATAAGTAAAAAAAAATGGTTAATTCAATAATGGGCGTTTCAACTACTTAAATTATTGAAAGTGGCTAAGACAATTGTCGAGCATTCATTCACTATTAAACTATATGATGTGGCTACTTATACAAGTGCTCAATAAGAATGAGTATTAAATTTTTCTTTGATATTTTAATCACCCTAAATGTAGCCTTTGAGGTTAAACAGTTGATTTAATTTATCAATTGACGGACAAATTCTATGCAATCAGGTAATAAAGTCATTACATTATTTCACATGGTACCATATACTTTCTTTGAGTCACACCGGTGTATATACTTGACCTACATAGACCTGATGAAAGTGGCACGTTATTCAAAGTGAATATTCTAGAATAATATGTAAATATTACTACTGCATAAACATAAACTGCAGCGTATGTATAGAACCCTGCATTATCCCAATAATGCACTCGTTTGTGAAGTTATTGACTATATATATTTGATTTAACACACAAACAAATTAAGCTGCCCTCTTTCTGAAGGTACCTGTATGGTCAGCCTACTAATCTGCCAGTTTTGGTAATATTATTATTATTTCTTATTTTATTTTGTTTATATTGTATATCGAAATTTGGATAATTAAATGGAGGAAATTTGGGAGGTGCCTCAAGTGAGATTGCAGCTTAATATTTCAGCTTTATTTTTTATATAAATGATGGTTTACAATTTTTATAGATGATTTTAGGATAAGGGTGGACAAGTCCTTCAGGTCATCTTTGGTCAGCCCATATTCAATTAATGTCTTGACGGTTTTTTGATGGAGGACTCCTCTTGAACCAAACAGAAGCCCCATAACTGTCCAGTCTTGGATGTGGTATTTTTCAGAGAAATACAGGCAACATGGCTCGTATATTCCTTTCTTCTCTTGATCCACCTCGTCTGCTTGATTTTGGCTCATCTCAAACCGGACAGTGGGATCCAAAATTAACCCTTTCTTTTCATTTTTCATGATCACTACAATGTCTGCTCTTCTTGGAGTATCGTCTGCGGAATTACAAGTCACCTCTTCGAATATATCCCAATTTGGGTGCTTCTTTTCCAAGAGGTGAGCAATTTGAGCTCTGACCTTATGATGTCGTGAGTTGCGCATCTGGTCGCCCCATGGGCAGGAACCTAGGACATGGGGAAGGGTTTCAATCTCACTGCAATGCCTACAGTGGGCGTTTCCTAGGTTCCTTCCATACTTCCACTGAGCTTTTATGAAAGTTATAAATAATTATTCAAAATTTCCAAACTATGAAATTTTCCTATCAAGAGAGAGAGCGAAAATTCTTCAATACACCTACAAATAATTTCCCCATGCTAAACTAGCTCTTATACAATGAATTACATGTTTAGATAGATCATGTTTTTGACTGACAGGTTGTGTTGATCATGTTTGTAAGCGATATAAGTATCGAAGGATCTAATTGTGGTAATTATCGTGGTGGACACTCCGAAATCCTAAATTATGTGAATTTGTTTGTGATATCGAGAAACGAAATATGAAATGATCCGTCACGCAGTTGCTGCATAAACTAGGTAAGGAGGAGTGTTTTCACATCCTGGAATATGGCACACTGCCGATCTAATGTCACTATCTATGCATACATAAAGAAAAATGCCTATGTATACAGGAATTAAAATGATAAACGAATATGAAATATTTAGTCCCTCAGGTAATTATAATAAAAATTGAATTATTAAACTTGGGAGTCTACAATATGCTGAAACCAAAAAAATTGAAAAAAAGTTAAAGAAAATAAATCAAATATGATTGTTGTTAGAAATTAAAATTTCAACAAGATTGGTTATATTCAATTGCTCGATCAAATTTATAACAACAAAAATATTTAGTTTTTGAGGTTGTACTCATGATACAATTTTAGAAAAATATATTCAAGTGCCCTTCGATCCTAGAAACTGAGAGAAAATAGGGTCCGTTCAAATTTATATACCCACATTTGCCTGTTAACGTTCTAAATTCTAACGACTGTGTTCTTTTTTTCCAGTGCTACCAAGCTCATGCTATATTGCAACGCTTTATGTTTTATGATGCGAGTTTCGAAAAGTTTCTTCAAATTTCCATCGATCCTACCCAGAAGATGACGAAAATAAGGTAAATTTTTTATATATATATATATATATATATATATATATATATATATATATATATATATATATATATATTTGTCTGTTAACGCTCTAGCTGTCGCAATTTTTGTTTGATCGTTACCAAACTCGGAATTTAATCGTTTTATGTAAAAAGGAAGATCAAGTTCGTTAATGGCTGAAATCGGACCAGTGAGAGGGGGGGTTTAGAGGGGGGATTTTTGAAAATTCAAAATATCTCCGTTATTATGCGTCGGATCGAAAAATTGTATAAAATGATTCTTATTGAAAATTAAATTTACTATAAATATTGTTCTAAACATTTATTCTGTATCTTGGATATTAACCGAGATATTTGCATTTGTATTCTGCGTGTGGTCGGCAGGAGTCGGCTATGTTCGGACTTTCCGCCGAGAGCTCTGGCGGCCGTTTCCGTAACTATTCGTCCCTCGTGAATAGGTTTAGACGTTTCTTACTACTACAGTTGTTATTATGCAGATTTATCTACTGTAAAACTTCACGTGGGAAATATGCTTAGTTTACGCAGCCTCTGCGTGATGGACGTTTTTTTTATTTCACACTCTCTTGCGATTTCTTAATTAAGCTATTATATAAGCAAATATTCTAACTTTTAGTCTGGTATAGTCTAATAGAGAATTGAATATTAAGAAACTTCACCTGTTTTTCGTCCCATTTCACAGCCACTATGTGACAGATGTTTTTGAATGTTTTCCCAAAAACCGAAGTTTTCGGGAAATATGATTCATAAAATTCGTCCTGAGCATTTAATTTTCCGACCGAATAGAAATTCCAAGGACCCGATGCGGATATAAGATTGCCGCACAGTCCAAAAACTAAGCTACATTTGTCTCGTATTGGAATATTATTTCTCCCATAGGAAGATGCCTATTTGAACAGAAAGGAAATGAGCTGGACATGAAATGTTCATTGACTCAATCAATCAATTTAAAAATTTCGATTAGTAGAAGTGTAGGTTTGCCATACGCTAAAAACACGACCTCCTCCTCTTCCTAAGCAGATTCCAGGCATTACCTAAGATAATCTTTAATTTTGCATGAAACGTTATTTGGCTGTAAGGTTCATGGATATTTTCTGCAGTTTTGGGGACTTGATAAGTTATGAAGTCAATGTTTGCAGGTTGAACAAAGACCTACTCCTCTATGAGTTTTAGCAGATTTCTCATCAGGGAATTCCACTATTGAGATCATACTTATGATGTGATTTCTGAAAAACTTCTTCAAATATTCATCGATCCTACCCAAGAAATTACGATATGAGAAGTATGTTCAACACTATATTATTCATGTATTTATGTAGGAATGGTAAATTTACAGCTACATAACCAAGTCTCTAAGCAGCTCTATTGAACGATGGATGAAACCAATTTTATAACAATAAAATATATTTTATGAAATTAACTTATAAAGGTCCTTGTTGGAGTTAAGACCAGCAAAAATTATTTCCTTATACGCGTTGAAGTTAAAATCAAATTTCTATGTAATTAAGTATTTCCTCCACGTGCCAGCAAGGTTTAAGACCATTTTAGCAGTGAACAATGAATTTAATAAATGTATTGTTATAAACAACCCGTCTCCGCTCTTGTTCTGCGGTATTTTAAGCACTTAAACTCATTCACTCAAAACAGCATTAACAAATTAAATTGTATTGTGGTACGGTTATTAAAAATCTGAAGAAGTTGTCCTTCAAAACCATTTAATTTCATTATCTACTTAAAAAGAGTCTCAATGGCCCTAGTAATTCATGTGTTTTGTTTTAAAAGATCCCCTATAATTCATATGAAATTTTGCTCCAGGTATAGAAACTCTTTGAACCTCAATAATAACCTGAAAGTAATACTGAAAGCATTGTTTGTAGCAATAATTCTCATTAATTTTAAATTAGTTACTAAATATTTTATTCGTTGATTAAAAAAGTAATTATATTTTCAGAGTTTAAAGAGTCCCTAAATTACATTATTGCAATAAGATGTTTTTGTGATATTATCTCTAATTTAATTCTAATTATGAATCGAGCACTTAAACTCTTTGATGAAAAATAATTCGTGTAAAATAATATTAATACTGTCTCGCAATTATTTAAATGTAATGCAACATCTGAGAAATCTAATTTCAAAGCATTTAATAAAATATATTGCCTGTCTTTGCAAAGGTTAATAACTCATTCCTTGAATGAAAGTATCCTCATATTAAATTATTACAATTTAGGTGGTTTAGTAGCTACTGAAAAGGATGACGCGAAATGTAAAAAAATAAAAGTGAATTTATTGTGTGCACCCTGGACAAAAGAGTTGAAAAAGATTAATTTAACTAGCAAACAACATTCAAAGAAATTATAGCGGTTTGACTTAATTAAGTTTTAAAGTTTCATAAATTACATTATCTTTTAAAGTTAATAATGAGGAATAACCGTTTTATAATTATGAATACTGATTAACAATTTTTCCACCAAGAGTTAGTTTGCTGAGGATTACAATTGAATTATCCTTTGAAACCGCTGAAGCATTTCTTAATGCAAATACTGACGACAGTGAAACAAGTAATTCAGAGGATTTGTTACTATAAAATTGATTTGTTATGTTGGCGTGATGAAACATAAATTTAGATCCGAATTAGGGTTTTAATAGCTGTATTGAAAGTATAAATCTTGACACTCAAACGTGATAGGTTATATTTGTTAGCCAAGGCCTGCACATTCATTTAGCAGATTTCCCTTAAGGGAAATCAGCTATTGAGGTCGTACTCATGACGCGATTTTCGAAAATTTCTTCAAATGTCCATCGATCCTACCCTGGAGATGACGAAAATGAGGTCCGTTCAAAATTTTATTTATATATATATATATATATATATATATATATATATATATATATATATATATATTTGTCTGTTAACGCTCTAGCGGTCGCAATTTTTGTTTGATCGTTACGAAACTCGATATTTAACCGTTTTATGTAAAAAGACAGATCAAGTTCGTTAATGGCTGAAATCTGACTAGAGGGAGGGGACAATTCAGAAGCCGTTTCAGTTGGGAATTTATTTTAATTAACTGAAAGATTTCTCATTACCGTTTGTGTTTAATCACGGTGGTATTGTTTTACCAGTGTGGGAAATCTGCTTAGTTTACGCAGCCCCTGCGTGACGGACTTTTGATATAACAGAACGTCCAAACTTAAGTAAATTCTAACGTATTCCAAATGCAAACACGATTTGAAATTTACTAAAGATGGTTTGCGGTAGAATACCTTAATTTTAAAATCCAATTGAAATGAGTAGTGGGTCCGGTAATGTTCAATGGAGGTTAATAAGAATAAAACAGCAATTTTGAAACATAAAATGATCAGCAGTATTGGCTAAACAGTATTTTTCAATCTGACTAATAATATAGAACTTTTGGAGATGGTACACATTATTCATTCTTTAAACCCCCTATTCTCTTGGGTCTAGAATGGCCATTGGCGAATTTGATATCTAGTTTGGCATAGAATTTGGTAATGATCAAACAAAAATTGTAGCCTAGAGCGTTAACTGACTATGAATTCAAATGTAAATGTATAAGTTAACCTAGTATTTCGAAATAGTGTCTGGGGTATGGTGCAACATGTATTAGTAACTTCATAGTCATGGTTGGAAAGTTAATGAATATTCTGAGCAAGAACCAATGTTTAATTCCTAAATTTGTATGTGTGAGAATGGCGCATATGGTCCCGTGTTATAAAGTGTCAGTGCGAATTTCCCCTAAGGGAAATCAGCTATTGAGGTCGTACTCATGACACGATTTTCGAAAACATTTTTCAAATGTCCATCGATCCTACCTAGTAGATGACAAAAATGAGGTACCTTCAAAATTTTATAGCAGATTTCCCTTATGGGAAATCAGCTATTGAGGTCGTACTCATGACACGATTTTCGAAAACTTTCTTCAAATGTCCATCAATCCTACCCAGAAGATGACGAAAATGAGGTCCGTTTAAAATGAAATATATATATATATATTTGTTTGTTAACGCTCTAGTGGTCGAAATTTTTGTTTGATCGTTACCAAACTCGATATTTAATCGTTTTCTGTAAAACGAAAGATCAAGTCCTTTAATGGCTGAAACCATACTAGGGGGATAGGATTGAAACAATCTTATTGCAAATTAAATGTAATATAAATTTTGTTACATACATTTATTCTCTATCTTGAATATTAACCGAGATATTTGAATTTTTCAGTTTACAGCCTTCAGCAAACCGCCACTTCTACTCATGTTACATTAGCAACACTCTCTTATGTAATAAACCACATTATTCGAAGCTTAAATACCACATACTGTTTTGAAGATACCTTTATTATACGAGATAAATGCAAATATGATATGGTGACTATCCCCCAGGCTGAAGTTGTTGGACTACGTAAACTTGATTGATTTAGATAAGAATTATTCTGATTCATTATAAAGAAAAAAGATTGCGAACAAAAAAAACTCTCTTCTGGTGAGATTCGAATTAAAAGGGCTACCAACGAAGCTACAGGAGCTTTTAGAATTATCATCCTTCACAACACCTCATGACTTTCTCGTGAATCTTTAACATTTTTTTTTTTAGCCGAATGCCTGAGAAGTGCGTTGTCTCTCATTATCAAAATTTGTTTTTCATAAGGCACTACACGTTAAAATGTTTTCTTTCAAATCGGAGAGGGGAAGACAGTTTTCAATCAAATTAATATCTTATAATCTTATATACTTCAGTAATTGTTTTTCTTTCCGGTGAGAGGTTTGCATTATAGACGCTTACAATAGGGAGATTTCATATTATTGTTTGTATTTATTCACTAAATATTCACAGTGGTGTTGTATTAGCAGTATGTAGATATATCTATTATTAAACTACACGGGGGAAATCTGCTTAGTTTGCCCAGTCCCTGTGCACTTTTATTTTTTAATCCTATAAAACAGTTAGAAATGATACATTATACTATATCAAAATCCTTCATCCTTCCCTTCCTTCAATTTATTTATCATTATTTCCCATTTACAAAATGCAGTGCTCAACTTCAGAAGAGCTATTCAACTCAAGAATAGTTGAAATATGAAAATGAGAAGAATAAATTAAATGAAATGAGTTTTCCTGATTGTTCAGACATCTCGAGGGAGGTCATCGTAAGCAAAACTGATATAATGACGCATGTCCGGTGACAGTTGCCCGCCGCATTAAGTCTTTGCATCACCAGTTACTATCCAGTTATCTGGTTTCGGTTGAGTGGACTTTTGCAAATGGTTAGATAACGTAGGGGACATAAAATTTACCTGCAGTACTAGTCTATGTGAGGCTAATCATAAAATAGACATAATCTAGGTCAATCGCTTCATGCATGGAGAGGGGTGGGGAGGGAATAAAATAAACCATAATATCTCAATTATTGTGGCTCAGGTCCAGAGATTTTATATAACTAATCTCGTTACAAAATTAATTCCCCACAATTTTGTTTTAATACAATTTCTCTCTGACTCGAATATTAACCGAGCTCATTGATCTTTTAAATTTTCAATCAACAGTAAACCCCATTTGAATTTATTTTACAACAAAATAAACCAATATACCTGAACTATTAGCAGATTTCCCTTAAGAGAAATCAGCTATTAAGGTCGTACTCTTGATGCGATTTTCAAACATTTTCTTCTAATGGATTTCGATCCTACCCAGGGGATGACGAAAATGAGGTCCGTTCAAAATTATATATATATATTTATATTTATATTTGTCTGCTTAAGCTCTGGCGGTCGCAACTTTTCTTGATTGTTACCAAACTCGATATCTAAACGGTTTATGTAAAAATAAAGATCAGGTTCGTTAAAGGCTAAAATATGACCAGTGGGATAGGGGGTTTAGAGGGGAGGATTTTCGAAAATTCGAAATATCTCCGTTACTATACGCGGATCGAAAAGTTGTATAATAGCAATCTTATTGCAAATTAAATTTACTATAAATATTGTTATATACATTTAATCTATATCTTGAATATTAACTGAGATATTTGTATTTTTATTAAGGGTGTGCGGATAATGGACGAGATGAGATCGGCTAACTTTGGTTCCAGTCGTGAGTTTCCGCCAAGAGCTAGTTCGGCCGTTTCCGTAACTGTTCGGTTCTCGTGATATTTCTCTATTGTAAAACTTCACTTGGGAAATCTGCTTTGTTTATGCAGCCCCTGCGTAATGGACTTTTTTTTAAAGCTCACATGCGACGAATCGTTTCTATCGGACTTGAAAGAGGGTCGAGTGAGTAAAATAATAAAAAAATCGACATATTTCCGCTATTATTCATCAGATCGATATGAAGAATCGTGTTGAAAAATAGTATTCTGCAATTGTTGTTTCACTCAGTTCTTCTATAACTTGAACTATGTTAATATTTATTTTTTAGTTTACAGCCTTCACTTCATCTTCAACTCATGATTTCTATTTAAAAATAACTACATTAATAAACATGTTGCAGGAGGAATAAAGGATACAAATTGAAAAGACGCCACCAGCAAGTGATTGAATCAGTGGGAAAATCTGCTTATTTTATGCAACGCCTGATTGACTGACATTTTATTTTCCATAACAATTTTGATTTAGCTAACCAAGAGGAAAAAGGAAACACATAATTTATATATATATATATATATATATATATATATATATATATATATATATATATATATAGCTGGGCTATGGATTTCACTTTGTTTATTTAATGTTATTGGTTTGGATTTTACTTCGTAATAACCAAGTTGTTTGGAAAATTTAATTATTTAGTTTCATATATGATGCGAAATTGGCAATGAACGAGTAAAGGACATGGGAAATAAATTACGAGTAACATCAAACGTTCCTCTATTAACTTTCAAAGTAATCAAATATTGAAGTGAGCGCCATAAATAACATGCATGGATCCCTGAAAAATTTAATAATTCTGGTCGCATGAATTGAGTTGTATGACTTTATAATATTCGCCGTAAATTCGTTTACTGGCTTTGTATGCAGAGCATATCAGTTTATTTAGAATCTAATTTTATATTACAAAATAACTCCGGTCATCGTATTTTCAATCTCTTTAAACTCAAACAATGTAATTAATGAAAATACAGCTTTCTATTAGGTTTCACGAAGGGGAAATCAGCTGTTGAAGTTGAGCTCATGATTTTTGAAACGTGTTCATCTATCTTACACCAGGGGATGAATAAATGAGGTGAGTATGTATATATATATATATATATATGTACATATATACATTTGTGTTTGTGTTTGTGGTCTTGTCTGTTAACTCTTTAGTAATAGCTAATGTTGTTTTATCGTTACTAAACTCGGTACTTTAATGATGAATACTATAGATCAAGCTTGTTAATTGCTGAACTTAGGCCAGGTGAAAGGGGGATTTAGAAGAGGGAAATTTCGCAAATTCGGAATATATCCGATATTATAAAATGCATCGAAAAATTTGGTATGACAGGTCTTCTTGCAAATTTAGGTTTCCATCAATGTTCTATAGTTTGCTCGTATAAGCGATATTCGGGCTTTTCAGTCTTCAGTTAACTCCCTTTCCTGCTCTTTATTTATTATCTATAAACTGCTTTATGAAATTTTTTATGATAACGTATAGAAGACTTTTTTTTTTAATTTTTAAAGTAGACAATTGCGGATATATATAAGCTGTTCTAACTATTTTATTCATACTGGGCTGGCTCAAAGAAAAATACTACTCTTTATAAATTGTTAGCGGAAAAACCAAATCTGCTTTTATAAGTGTATGTGCTAGGTATAAAAATACTTACACTACATATACTGATGCTAGAATGCAACTGTTTAACCTCATAAGCTATTCTATAAAGTGGTTATAAATAAATGTGGTTGTGAAGGTCCTTCATTTCTGAAGCATGCATAAATGTGCATTGGACCTATTTCTTACTCACTCTAAATCTACTCAAGCAACGACTTCATTAGAGGGAAAACAATTACTTGTTGCAGAAAAGGTTCCTTTTTTTCTGAGAGTAATGAAGTAGCTGTTTTACGACTACTGTGGCAAGGATTATTTAATGTATGTGAAGCCTTCCATATAATTGCAAAAGCATAACTTTAACTGGTTTTATGATTATTAACTCTTAACGAAAAATAAATTCATATGTAAATGTTAATATTGTTTTTGGAAAGACTTCCTGTAAAGTTTTAAAACGCTCTGGAGAAAAAAAAATGGTTCAAAAACATTTAGTGAGAAATAAATTAACTTTTCGTGATACCATTGGCTACAAATAAAAGCTTAAATTTGAAGGAATATAGTTATATATACATATTTGTATATATTTATCCTTTATCATATTATATTTGTATATGTATGTGTGTGTGAGTGTATTTGAAAACCAGTATTCGGTCTGCAAAAACTCCATCGGAGAAATAACAAATTCAATATGTACGTTTCACGGATATATATATATATATATATATATATATATATATATATATAATATTTCCTTTTTCTTTTTAAGTTGATTTATTCCCACATTTATTGGAAAGAAAATAATAGAAATTATACTTCTTATTTTAAGTTAAAAATAAAGTTTGCACCGGAAAGAAATGTCTTTTATTGGAGACCCTTGCCATAAAATTTGAAGAGTATAGAACTTAGAGTTTCAATGAATAATTATATTACATATTCGTTGCAATAAATCTTGGAATACATCCACAAAAAAGAGAAAACAAAATCAGCCGTGAGGGATAACATGTTTCGTATTCTAGTACCGATGCAAAGAATCTATTATTTTATTCTTACTTATAATTGTATAAATTGTAGGCATGTTCCACCGAAATGATTACAAGAAAACGCTCGATTCTATTCTATTCACGTCATAAATATGTTACTGGCCAAATGACATGATTCAACAATAACAAAGATTCCTGGCAAATTAATATGGATCTCTTGTGTTCAGGCTGGAAATGTTTACTAATTAAACAGAGGTAAATTTATTTCCAATACATTTTAATCAAGTTATGTGGAATGCAATGTACAGAACACTGTTTATATGACATAAACAGGCATTATATTTATTAATTATTCCATATACTCTGCTTGACGTCAGGATTTTATCAAGCTTAAACAAGGTAAACTGCTCTTTAAACAATATCTGCCTAAACAAAAAGGTTGACTTTTTTATTGCCTTTCTAATATGGGAGGGTGAACGATCAGGATTTCATTATTCATCATATTAATACAATAAGCCAATCCAATTTACTGACAATATTAATATTCCAGAGAAGATAAGATAAAATATGTAATTATATTTTGTAATCTATGAAATGTTAAAAATTGTTGTATTTAAAAACTAAATTAGGCACATGAATTGCACATGACGTCCCTTCATTACTCTGTATAGAGTTATTATTAAATCAAAGAAAGGTAAATAGAATAAATAGTAAAAAAAGCTCTTATTTACCAGGCTCAAATTAATGAAAATCTTAAGCCTCAATGAAGTCGTTGCTTTTAATTGGAAATCTACGAATTAAAAGGGTGAAATTCGATAAATGGGTTAATCATATAAGTCTATAAAAAAAAAGAAAAGAAAAAAAAAGAAAACCTAGCAATGATAAAGAAATATAGAAAATTGTTGACTATAGTACCGTGTCCTTCCTTAGCGCCATGAGGGTACAGCGCAAGATTCCAATCGAAACCTCCAAAAGTAAAGTAGGACGACTCGAGTTTGGCAGGAACCTTGGCCACTTGCTGCTGATGGCTTCCCCGGAAACTCAGCACCGAAGTAGGAAGCCGAAATTCCGTGTCGAACACGGTCCTCACGTGACCCATCGATAGTTCCAGCTGGAACTCGCCGTTCATGTCCGTGAAGTTCCTCGTGTACAGCTCCGAAACTGGCATGTAGTTCCGGTTGCCCTGGGCTGGACAGTCCATTGTAAATTTCACCTGTAAAAGATAATTGCCGCAGGTTAATTTAAAGGAATAATATGGGGAAAATAATGAAGGAGATAATAAAAGTCCTTCACGCAGGGGCTGCGTAAACTAAGCAGATTTCCCTCGTGATGTTTAACAATAGATAAATCTACATACTGGTAACACAATAGCACCGTCGACTTCAAGTGAATAAATACAAACGATAATAACAAACCTCCAGACGGGAAGCATCTGAAAAGTAACAGGTGTGCCAACTTCTGACAGGCAAGACAAACAATTACTGAAATATATCAGAATATAACATCTTAATTTTATTGAAAACTATTTACTATACCTAGTACTGTAATTTATAATTGATCAGAATAATTTTTATGTCAATCATTCAAATTTTAGTAGTCCAAGAACTTAAGACGGGAGGAAGGTCACCATATCATATTTGCATTTATCTCGTATAATAAAGGTCTCTTGAAAATAATTTATGGTATTTAAGCTTCGATTAATTTGCAATACGATTGGTTCTATACAATTTTTTGATCTGACGCATAGTAACGGAGATATTTCGAATTTTTGGAAAATCCCCGATCTAACCCCCCCCCTCCCGCTGGTCCGATTTCAGCCATTAACGAACTTGATCTGTCTTTTAACATAAAACGTTTAAATATCGTGTTTGGTAACGATCAAACAAAAATTGAGACCACTAGAGCGTTATCAGACAAGTATATAAATATATATATATATATATATATATATATATATATATATATATATATATATAATAATTTGAACGGACCTCATTTTCGTCATCTCCTGGGTAGGATCGGTCGACATTTGAAGAAATTTATCATAAATGCGTCATGAGTTATGACCTCAATAGCTGATTTCCCATTCACTAATTTTCATTTCATAAGATTTGAACAATACATGAGTATTGGTGAAGCCACTTTAATTAAAGTTCCTTAAGGGAAATATGCTAAAACGAAATAGACATTTACAGTATAGCAACACAATATAATATATATAGTTTTATAAATAATCAATTTTATACTTATATAATGCTCTATTTATGTCATTGTAAAGTAATGAATAATCCTCTCCTTTTAGCAGATTTTTAATATTTTTAGCTCTAAGGCTAATCAGCTATTGAGGTCGTACTCATGGCGTGATTTTCGAAAAGTTTCTTACAATGTCCATCGATCCTACCCAGGAGATGACGAAAATGAGGTCCTTTCAAAATTATATATATTCCATCTTCAATAAAACATCAAACAAAAACATTGAAGATGGAACCCCAATTTCTCCAAGCACATCTCTACCCTGTCAAGAGGCCTCCATGTCTGGGGCACCCCTAGGAACCACCACCAGCTAAGCCTTTGGTTGGCTCTGACCAGCAGACTCCTGATGCAGTTCAGAACAAGACCAGAACAAGGTGTGAAAAGGCCTAAGCAGTCAGGCTATAGTTTCATAAGTGCACTTATAGACAATTTAAGTACTTTGTTTTTGTTTTTTTGTGTTAACATGACCCATCTACATGGCTGAGCAACTAGCCTTCGAGCCAAGGGTGGTGGTAGAGGAGAGGACATGGATGGGGAGAGAGGTCATAGATGGAAGAAATAAGGAGTAATAGAGAAAGTATAACCAGCAGGAAGAAAAGGAGCCAGGCACAATAACACAACATATTTCAACATCAGTAGTCAGCATTCAATATTGGAATCACATCATTGTATATTATATATCATTAAGTATCATTTTCAATAGCCTTATTTATTTTATCATAACTGCCCACATTTATAAAGCCCACCCTCATAAAACAAGTATTCACATAACCCCACAGCGAACAGGTAATATTCATTTCCAAATGAATTACCCACACACAAATATATAGATATATATATATATATATATATATATATATATATATATATATATATAAATATATATATATATATAATTATTGTTTTACCGTTACCAAACTCGATATTTAATCGTTTTATGTAAAAATAAAGATCAAGTTCGTTAATGGCTGAAATCGAACAAGTGGGAGGGAGGGATGTTTAGAGGGGGGAATTTCGAAAATTCAAAATATCTCTGTTACTAAACGTCGGATCGAAAAATTATATAAAACCAATCTTATTGAAAATTTAATGATCTATAAATATTGTTCTACAGATAATTTCTGTATCATGATTATTAACCGAAATATTTGGATTTTATAGTTTTTGGCTTTCAATAAACTCCTACTCATTTCATATTAATAGTAGTCTGTTAACTCATGAACCATTTCAATCCAAGGTTAAATACCAAACATTGTTTTCATTGAACGTTAGCTTTGTGAGATATATACAAATACGTTCTATTGGTTCCCTACCCGTTCTTTTGTTACTTAACTTTGAGTGATTGAGGTAAATATTATTCTGATTTATTCTAAATTACAGCACTGTCTATAGTAAATAATTTTCAATAAAAATATGTTATATTCAGATATATTTCAGTAAGTGTTTTTGTTTCCGGTCTAGATTATTTCTATCTACCGGTTACATGCCTGTTTTTTTACAATTCAGACGCTTTCCGTTGGGAGATTATTAAAATGAACTGAAAGATTTCTCATTACCGTTTGTATTTATTCACATAATATTCTCGGTGGTTTGTTAGCAGTATGTAGATTTATCTATTGTAAAACTTCACTTGGGAAATCTGCTTTTTATCCTCTTATTTATGGCTGAAACTAGGCCGATAGAAATATATAGCTTATTGCTAATATGAAATGAGGATAGGAGTGGGTGTTCAAACGCAAATATTTTGGTTAATATTATAGTTAGAAAAAAATGAATATGACAATAATTAAATTAAAATTAGGTATTAAACTTTCAATAACATTGGTTATTTAACATTTTTTGATACTACTCATAATAACGGAGTTTTTGTTTTTTTTTTAAATTTTTTATATATATATATTCAGTACATTATTGTGAAACCTCCGTCTTATTATTATCATTTAACGAAACAGTAAAATCTTTTCTCCCTTGCATGAAACTTGTAGCATTGTATTTTATTCGAAAGTTCTCAACTAATAAAGTTATTAAGTGACTTCTATAAAATTCTACAGTGTACACATTATGCTGAAGCATAACATAATTACTATTTTTAACAAACGAGTAGTTATTTTACATAATCGTGGCTGTATCAAAATTAGGATTAAAGCGAACATTAAACTTGAGAGAAATGAGCTCTACCGTCTATTAAGAATTAAATACCCTCGGTTAAATTACTTAATACTGGCATGTTTTCAGTCTGATGCTAGCCAGTCTAATGGTCTATAAATTTAATTAGCAATTAAGGCAGAAGGCTAATTGGCCGAGATATAATAGTGGAAAGTAATAGTCTGTAGCAATTAATATAATACAACTTCTTAGAACAGGAAAAACGTTTAAAATTCCGACTATTACAGCCGTGGTTGTTCTGGGTTTAAATTTAATTTTAATTTTTAATGTTAGTACCGGTGACATGGGTCAGAAAATATTTCTTTTAGCGGGTTTTCTTTAGTAAAAGTAACTTTTGAGGTTGCTGTTGTGTCAAAATTACACAGAAATACATTCAAATCTATGGGAATTGTCGTTAATGGGAGCCAAAAACAAAATTCTTGGCAAATACTAAAGAAAATTTTATTTTCAAAAGATTGATTGATAATTAAGAACGCATTTCAAATTTTGAAAATTCCTCCCCTCTGTGATTTAAATGAAACTCTTAGATATGGAGTCAGGCAAAGATCAAACAAAAGAACTAGAGAGGTAAGAGTGTGTTATGTATAAAATTTGAAGGATTTTTCGAAAATCGCATAATGAGTACAACCTTATTAGGTAAAGGTATTCAGAAACCACATCAAAACTGCAAGCGTTTATATCTTTTTGGATTAATATTAACAATACCCTCCTTTATATACCTACACACATACACATGTAAATTCCGAGAAGAGGCTGCGGTTTCGATATAACGCCATGTTCCGGAGCTGGTTGAGACAAAGGCTCGCCACCATTGGAATAGCGGGCAGGGCTCGTGATATGCGTTATTCAGCTCCTATACCGAGAACTCCTACAATCAACCTGCTAATAGACCCTTACCATGACGACGGTGCATGGGCTAACTCGAATATACCCGCCCTATTGTTGTCCAGGTAGAACAACGTGCCTTGTTCATTTGTCAGTCTATACCAAACTAGTTCCGTACATGAGAGGGCAAATACATACAGGTATCTTCAGGATTATTAGAGCCATCCTAAGAGGAACATGCAACTCTCTCTGTCGTTGGGGGATTTTTAAATGAAATTGAATACTGTTGACTTTAGTAGGAGGATCCAATGGTCAGCTTAAGGCATTCTCGCTCGTATTGAAGTGGCAACACTGTCCATCCTTCTTCGTTATTAATGTAGCCACGATTTTGATGCCATATCCCTCCACTTTACTTCTAGTAATAATGTTATTTTCAAAATAAGAGTAAGACTTTTAGTTCATTCTATAAGTTATTTATTACCCAACTATTTGATAATACCATCATAATTTAAGACACTTCCAAAAAATATGTTAAACTTTTCATGTAAAACTCAAATTCCATGTATTCTATAGATCAGGTGTGGGCAACCTTTGACACGTTGCGGGCCAAACTTTAGTGTGCAAATACATTTGCGGGCCGCGTTTAAAAGTAGTGTTCATAATTTTTAACGGTAGATATCAGACATGAAATTATACAAAAAGGTAATTATAATAAAATTTATTAAAATAAAAAATAAAATGAAAATAAATAGGTACAACATTATAATTAAATTGTAAAATTTGGAATTATTACAAACAACCAAAGTTAAATAGCGACACCAAAATTAATGAGGCACGTGAGCTTGAATTTGGGAAACTAATCCATCGATGTTTGGATTAATTCCACTAATTCAAAGACAAATTCAAAGAATTTTCCGAATTATCGACAGTAAGCCTTGTATGTGGATGTTTTGATTTATTAAATTTCATTATTGAAAATAACTGTTCGCATTTATAAGTACTGCCAAACGCACAAATCTCTCCTCATCATTCTCATTTGGAGTAAGTAGTGTTATATTTTTGTTTAATTGGGTTTTTCAATATTTCTCGCGGGCCGGATCCGGCACGTGGGCACGTTGTTGCCCACATATGGTTTAGATGGAGGTCATTTAAGTGAAAAACAGAGAAAAGAAATGGCATATAGGGCTTATGTGTGCTGGAATAACTAGTAGGGACAATATATGTGCCATAGAGACAAAGGAGGAATTTACTACTTTACTCTAATCGACGGTTCGTAAATTATATAACTCGAGTGAGAAAATTGTCAATAATCACTTCAAAAATAAAAGAGTTAACGTCTAACATTTTCCTGAAAAGGTTATTTCCTTAGTAATCAATTTTCATTAATAATATGCTGGGAATACAAGTGTAAAATATTTTAAATTCTTCATACCATGAGAAAAGACTGAAATTCATTAAGATATTGAAATAAACAACTATATATATATATATATATATATATATATATATATATATATATATATATATGTGGTGGTAAACATATGTTCGTTGTTAAGGTTATGTTAAACAGATGTTCGCTTATCTTTTATTCTTCAGTTAATAAATGTTGCTCGTTGAGACAGCACGTGTTGTTCCTTATTCTACATGGTGTCAGGTGTAAACTGATAAGGGTGATGGCGGTTTCACCAGAGATGTTGAAGGACATTTTGTCCTCTGTGCTTTCTACACATGAGGCTGGTATGCGAGGCGGCAATTCTTACCAGGTAAAACCTCCAGATATATTTGATGTACAGGATCCGCAGTCATGGAGTGCCTGGATCAAGCGGTTTGCCATGTTCCGTTCGGCGTCTGGTCTATCTGCTAAATCGCAAGATCAACAGATTAGTATGTTGCTTTACTGTATGGGGCCAGACGCTGAGGAACTGCTGACCTCTATGGGGATGAATATCGAAGCTAGGACTTCATATGATGCTGTTGTGAAGCAGTTTAATGAATATTTTAAAACTAAGAAAAATATATTTTATCATAGGGCAATTTTCCTAAAAAGAAAACAATTTGTTGATGAAAGGGTAGATGAGTTTATTAATGACCTCCATAAAATGTCGGAGAGATGCGAGTGGGCTTGCAGTGATTGTGAGAGTCGAAAATATCATGAGGATATGATACTGCTTAAGCTAGTTACTGGTATTCGGGATCAGCAGCTGTCGAAACATCTTCAGATTCAGGAAGGTCTGACCCTTACTAAAGCCAAAGAGATGGTTAGGCAGTCAGAAGCAATAAATTCTCAAAAAGAATTGTTTAACAGAGATTCTGGGGAGGTTATGGAAGCTAGGAGAGAAAATCGAGCGTCTAAAGACGGTGGTAATCTAACCAAATTTTCCAAGGTTACTTCCAGATGTGGTCGATGTGGGTCTTTAAAGAATCATTCTTTTGAAAATTGTCCTGCACGTGGCAAAATATGTTTTCGATGTGGCCTTAAGAACCACTTTAAACTTTTCTGTGGCTCAAAACGTGATGTAAGAGAAATAGAATCAGCTGTTCAAATTAACCAAGATCATTGCCTTAGCTCTATTACGGTGGGAGAAAGAGTTGCTAGGGGCATTCGAGTTGACCCTTTTACTATCCAGCTGTTGGTTAACGGTCGCCATTTTGTACGCTTTAAAATAGATACAGGTGCAGATGTCAGTTGTATAGGTTACAAGGATGCAGAACGCCTTGGATTAGAAATGAGGCCCACAAAAATTCGTTTGAATGGTCCTGATAATACTAAGCTGAAAGTAGTAGGGGTTTCGAAGGTTAAGCTTGAAACAGGGGGAATGTCGCATTCAGAGGACTTGTTTGTTTTAAACTGCCAGAATGAGCCACTTTTAGGAAGAGGTGGTATAATCGCATTCTCCTTGTGCCAAATAAATGAAGTTTCTTTAGACATAAGAAAAAAATTCCCCAAATTATTTAATGGATTAGGAAGCTTTGGTGAACCTTATTATATTAAATTAAAGAAAAATGCAACGCCCGTTGCAGTTGTAACCCCTCGCAGAATTCCTGTAAGCTTAAGGACCAAAGTCAAAGACGAACTTGATCGTATGGTAAAGAACGGTGTTATTTCTCCGATTACGGAAGCAACTGAATGGTGCTCTCCTATGGTGGTAGTGCCAAAGAAATCAGGCGATGTTCGGCTTTGTGTGGATTTCACTGCTCTTAATCAATTCGTGGAAAGAGAGCGTTTAGTTTTACCCTCTGTTGAGGAAACATTGGCTCAGATTTCTGGCGCCAGGTACTTTTCGAAACTGGACACAAATAGTGGCTTCTGGCAGGTGCGATTAGATGAACGAACGGCCAAACTTACAACCTTTGTTACGCCTTTTGGAAGATATTATTTTAAGCGCTTACCCTTTGGCATTTCTTCAGCCCCTGAACATTTCCAACGAAAAATGCTTCAGGTATTAATGGGAATGGAGGGAGTTGTCAACTTGATAGACGATATTTGTGTTTTTGGGAGAACTAAAGAGGAACATGATGTTAGGCTTGATATGGTACTTGAAAGGCTTATGGAATTAGGTGTAACACTGAACCCTACCAAGTGCGAATTCTCAAAGTCCAGAATAGTATTTCTGGGGCACATAATCGATAATGGGAAGGTATTGCCAGACCCAGAAAAAACCAAGGCAATAAAAGAGTTTCCCAGGCCTAAAAACCAAAGTGAGCTGAGACGATTTTTAGGAATGGTAAATTATATGATGAAATTTTTGCCAAATCTTTCTAAACAGCTTAAGCCTCTTAATGATCTTTTATCTTCAAAAAATGAGTGGCATTGGTCTCAAAATCATGAAGAAGTTTTTGTTTCAATAACAGAAGCATTGCTTAAGGCTCCGGTTTTACACCTTTATGACCCTAATTTGGATACACGGGTCTGTGCTGATTCTTCCAGTTTTGGTTTAGGGGCTGTCATCGAACAAAAAGTAGATGAACGTTGGAAACCTATCCAGTTTGCTTCTCGTATGTTAAACAATGCGGAAACCAGATACTCACAAGTTGAAAAAGAAGCTCTTGCCTTAACGTGGGCTTGTGAGCGTTTTTCATCCTACATAATAGGAAAAAGAATCATCTTAGTCACTGATCATAAGCCTCTCTTGCAAATATTAGGACAGAAACCTTTGTCTGATCTCACACCTAGGCTGCGAAGATTTCGAATGAGGTTGATGCAGTTTGATTATAAAATGCATTTTGAATCGGGAAAAACGTTTTTGGTTCCTGACACGCTCTCAAGAGCCCCAGTCAACGCCGGTACCCAGAAGGTTACAGATGTTTTGAATGATGAGTTAGATATGTTTGTAGGTGCAATAATGTCAGACTTACCTTGCTCAGATTCTAAATTAGAAGCTATTAGGAAAGCTATAGCAGAGGACAATTTGAGTTGCATCATTAAACGTGCTATTTTGAGTGGAGACTGGTCAAGTTTGCGCCAAACAGAATTCTACACCGAACGAGGAAATTTAGCTTGGGTCAATGACCTGATTTTACGAGGGACGAGGATATATGTTCCTCATGAACTAAGAAATGAAATACTATCACAAATTCATAGTGGCCACCTAGGTGTAAACAAGTGTATGACCCGTGTAAAGGAATCTGTTTGGTGGCCTGGTATTAGCTCAGATGTAAAGAAGATGGTAGAGACTTGTCATAAGTGTCTCGAACATAGAGCTAATCCTGTAGAACCATTAAGGCCACAACCCATTCCGGACAGGCCATGGGAAGTTGTTGGAGCTGACATTTTGAAGCATAATAGAAAAATGTATCTTTGCATTCAAGATTACTTTTCAAAATTTATTGAATTAATTACAATAGATCGAACTGGAACTGCATTCATAAAAAACGCTTATTTATCTATTTTTTCGCGACATGGAATCCCAAAGATCCTTAGATGCGATAATGATACTCCACTAGTATCGGCTGAAATGATAAAATTTTCTGAAGAGTTAGGTTTCCGAATTATCACATCAAGTCCACATTTTCCACAGTCTAATGGTCAAGCAGAGAGGGCGGTTCAGATATGCAAAAATATTCTGAATAAAAATAGTGACCCTTATTTAGGACTTTTGGCTCACCGAGCCACTCCGTTGGAATGTGGCAATTCACCAGCCGAATTGTTGTTTGGGAGGAAAATTCGGACTACTCTGCCTGTCTTGCCTGAGAAGATGAATCCAGGTTGGCCTAACCTTGACAAGTATAAAGATTCATATAATAGAGGAAAACAGAAAACAAAATTTTATTTTGATAGACGTCACAGAGCAACAGAACTTTCGATCCTCGAACCTGGTCAAATAGTTTGGATTACAGATCTGAAGCGTTATGGGACTGTGGTTAAAAAGTGTGTTACCGATAGAGACTATGTAATAAAATCGGGAAGTCGAACATTCAGACGAAATAGAAGATTTTTGGTACCATCCGACAAGCATTTGGTCACAGATTGGGGTCCCTACCCGCCATACCAAACCATTTCGGATAAAAATGGAAGTGGAGTTGTACCTTTAAGTGGTGAAGATTTAGCGAAAACCTCGGGTAGAGGAGCTGGGGGAGAGGAAGGAATATGTCAAGACCCGGAGAATGAGCACGGTACTGAGGGGAATGATGGACAAGAAGATTCGGCGAAAGAAGACTACACAAAGGGGAATGTTGAAGATGGATCAGGTCATAGTGCAGAAGGCTATACAACAAGATTCGGGAGAAAAGTAAAACCTCCGAAGAGATTCAAGTAATCTTCTTCTTGGAGCGAGAAGGGAGGATGTGGTGGTAAACATATGTTCGTTGTTAAGGTTATGTTAAACAGATGTTCGCTTATCTTTTATTCTTCAGTTAATAAATGTTGCTCGTTGAGACAGCACGTGTTGTTCCTTATTCTACAATATATATATATATATATATATATATATATATATATATATATATGAATAAAAGTTGTTTTATATATATGTGTGTTTGTGCGTGTGTGTAATATATTAAAAACATCGGGGTCTTCATCGTTTTGTTTTTCTGTATTTCCTTACCGACATATTCTCATAAAAGGTCGTTAAAAAATATGTATTAAGTTTTCAAGATTGTCAAATTCATCAGAAAAGTGTTTATTTTCCATATTATAACACATAATGAAAGAAACTGGACAGCTAAAATATATTTGAATGCCCTAGGCACTTATAAGAGAATACTAGAAAATTTTTATTTAGGAAAGTTTATCCTTTTAGTTATTATACTAGCTAAAATCATGACTGCGTTGCTCGGGGAGTCTTAATAATGATTGTAATTTCTTTTGGCTTTATTATGCCCAATATTTTTACGCTTCTCGTTTTAAGTCTTCAGCTAATATTTATCCTACTGACTATAGCGAACTTATAGAATAGTTTAGTCTCAAAAAATAAAAGAAAAAAGCGTTCTTGATCAATCCCTCTCCACTGTTCAAAATACTGTTTACAATATAAATCATAATCATGGATAGCAATTATTCAAGTACCACAGGCCATAAAATTCATAATTAGGACAACATTGTTTATTATAAACTATGCAAGAGTACAAATTTATTTACCCCAAGTACAACGATTTTAAGTACAGTTTTTGCGTATATCTCAGTTATACTTCGGCGTACAATATACGTTTATCTAACAAAAGTTTCTTTTAATTAAAATCTAAACAACTTTTGTTATGAGCAACTTTTTCGAAAAACCAGTAGGATATCGCTATTTTTCATTTCAGACCTCCCTTATAATCCCCACTTCTTTTTCCTTCCTAAAAAATATTTGAATAGCTTAAAATCAAAGAAGCATTAATACTAACCCACATACGGAGTTTAGTTAAGGTTGATTTAGTCTTTTGCGCCCTTTAAAATTGTTGACTCTCGCTATAGTTCTTAGCATATAGCTCGTTTATACTTAGGTATATGGCAAAAGTGTATATATCAAAAGTTACTCTAAGTAACAAAATAAACAACTTTTGTTATGTTCATATTTGCCGAAAAACCAATAGAAAACGAAATATCGCTATTTTTAATCTCAGGCCTCCCTTATAACCCCTGTTCGTGTCAGAAAAGATTAGTATGGTAAGCTGGATTAGTAGTAATATATATACCAAGTTTCATAAAATTCGGTTCAGTAGTTTGGTAGTGAAAAGGTAACAAACAAACGATCACATAAACAAACAAATAGACACTACGCTACAAATTGCAGATATCGTGTCTATGACATGTGAAACGAAAAAGTATCGTGAAATTTCGAGAAAGAAAAATCAATATACAGACAGAGGTTACAATTTGTTTTAACTATCTTGATATACTTATCGTAAAAAATAAACCAGTTTTTTTTTAACTGATGAGGGCAACGGGGTCTGCTTAAATGATTTCTGTGAAAAGAAGTATAGCGATAGTTACCCTGCTTCTCCCTTAAGGAATTTTGCCAAAAATTCCACTGACCGAGAGAGAAATTCAATCAAATGTGACACACATTCGTATATTTGATTTTCACAGCGGTTACATGTTGCATCAGTAAAACTCCGAAATATTTTATTTTTGATGATGGTGGATTTGGCCATAATACTCGCATATCGTATGTTAAGCCATTTCAAGCTCCGAATTTAATCGTCATAAAACCCCGCGTCATGTGCAGCGATCATTACTTATAAATCCTCTGAAATCTTCTGTCGTAAAAACTGTTTTCTGAAGCAGTAAAACTTTTCATTGATTGCACTATTCAAGGAGGAGAATGGGAAAACTTTTAAACATAGAACTTGAGAAGTCCTATATATGAACTTTCCTAGCTTTAACCAAGTTAGACCTTTTGTAATGCAACGTCTGAGGAAGTACGTGAATTAACTTTACATTTCTTGGTTACAAGCATGGTTTTGCAGCAGATGGAATTGTTTATAAGAAATAATTTTTGAAGAAATGTTGGATAAAATATTGAGCAATGGCGTACATAGATCAAGCTTTACGATGAGAAAAGCAGTTGTACGCATTAATTAATGAAAGATAAAAATATTGTGTTTTTTGTTTAATTAATAGGCACTCGGAAATTTTAGAATCGAAAGAAGACCATCTGTGAAGTCTTAAAATTCCGTAAGAAACGCAGCACCTCTTTGCTGTTAATAATCATTTGAGAGAGCATAATTCTGGGTGTGTTTAGCATTTGGCAAGAGCCACAAATAGTGGCAAATAAACATAAGGTGTTTCACTGAAACAACAATACTTTCTCTCTCTAGGGGACACGGCAATAAACCTACTCTATGGAAAATCAAATATATTACGAACTATTAAAACCTAAAGAATTATTGTATAATAACATGAAGAAGGCAACTAATAACTGATGAAGGAAGTTTAAGAGACAACAATTTAAAAAAAAACAAAAACATAATTAACCGTATTTAAAGAACTGTAGCAAATTAAAAAAAAACTGCTTAACAAATGACGTATTAACTTAATGAGAGAATTTATGCAAAACATAAACTGATTACATGAACACTAAAACAAACAATTATATCTATGACTTATTTTTAAAAAAACCTACTTAAACTTTATTTTTACATAAAACGTTTAAATATCGAGTTTGGCAAACGATCAAACCAAAACTGCGACATCTAGACCGTTAATATACAAAATACTTGTACATAATATTGGAGTGACTGTTTATTCATGAACAGAAAATATTTATTAGCTTAGAAATATAATTGCTATCCATTTATTTAGAGGTGATGATGACAATGAGATATTTTTCGCATGAAAGTCACTAGATACATACTGGATGAACAGTTACGAAATCTATTCATTAGTGGAGATATCATCGAAGAGTGAAAGAATGAGCAAGAACACAGATAATCTCACATCTCCCTTACCTATTGTATTAGTTAATTACCCCATATACAAACAAGATGGTCATAGCTAGTGGATTAGTTATATGGCAATGCCCCGGCGTTGAGGAAACAACCAATAATTGTGTCTGTTAAGTGAAAGCATTCCAATCCAATAGCATTGGAGCACGTATGCATAATAGTCTCTCTCTCTATCTTGAGCGTCTGCGGCTAGGGACAATATCCTGGAACTGTGGTTTCATAATTAACCACAGCTAACAGTATGAATACCACCATTAATTATTGTCATTAGTTGGTAATAATCTGCCAATAATTAGTCCTCTTTCAGCCTTAATTGAAAGGAAACCACAACGAACGCCAATCATAATCGACCCAAAATAATTCAAGATCGAAAACCTATTACTTAATAGTAATCTCAAGTATTGACAGTCTAATTAACATCTAAGGAAATTTAATTGAATTCATTAACTGAATAAATTTACCAAAGTTTATTTAAAACATTTTTAAGGGGCCATAACCGATTTTGCTTATGGGAAATTATCTATTAAAGCTATACTGCAACTATTCAATCATAACAGAAAATTAGTAAATTTAATACCCTTAGGATAACAAGAGCGGTATTTACAATATATTAGTTGATATTATTTAAGACATAGAGTAAAACAGGGACTTGTAAACAGCATTATATTACTATAAAGAGTATAATAACCTAGTTGTTGATTGCCCAAATCATATTATTCCTAATCAATCGTAACAAAACCAACTATCCTCCAGTACATTAGTCATATCTAGCGGTTGACGAGAGTGAGGGCCGTTCAATTAAACATAATTGTCATTTTTATTTGCAGCTGGCGGTGAGGGTGATGAATTATTAGACTCCTTAATTATCGTGTTTTATTGTTTTTAGCTCTGAAGATGGGAATTTAATTCCCGAAAGCGCTAAGCGTTTTAAAAAAATAAATTTCAGGAGGAACAAAAAAGTCTTTCTAATTAACCTGAGGCATATTTGTCTGTTCTAGCTCCTTCGGCTACATTTTTAGTAGATATCATGCATAAAAAATCAACTACTTAGACTTCACACATTATGCCATTTTTGAAATAATTTCACTAAAGTCCAACGAACCTATCTAGAATATAACTAAACTTAGTTCCGTGTACACACACTCACGCACGCACACACACACACACACACACACACACACACACACACACACACAAATATATATATATATATATATATATATATATATATATATAACATTTTGATTGAATGTGAATGGGAGTGCACGGCCTTCACTTTACCGATTTGAATGAAAATTTTATGTGTAGTACCTAATGAAAAACTTTTGAAAATTTTGTTAAAGCCAGAGAACGCACTTCTCATGCGTTCCTCTATGAAAAAAATATTTAAGATTTGCTTCAAGTCTTGACGTGTTGCGAAGGAACCTAATTCTTGTAATTTTTAAACTGTTCTATATATTTAAAGAAAATTCGAATGCGTTCTGTCAAAAATATAAGGAAATATTTATTATTATACGAGCAGTTTTGTAGATACAATTTTTAACTAGATGATAGAAAAATATAAATATAATAGAAAGATATTTAACATTTTCTAGCTCTAGACATAAAAATATTCTTTAACAGTTTTATACTTTAGAGCTATATTTTCATTATACTTGGCTGTGGATCACAAACTTATATTTCTATATTGAAGTTAAAAATGTCATCAAGCCTCTCCAAAGCTGCTCGTATTTGATTGAACGGAATCGCAAAATATCGTCCAAAGAGGATTATATTAAAATTCATACTATTCTTCAACAAACAGTCTTGTCATCCACAATAAAATTTGTAATTTGATGATAGAATTATACGTTATTGGCCCAAGGCCAAGCATTATGAAAATATAGCTCTAACGTATAAAGCTGTTAAAGAATATTTTTATGTCTAGATCTAGACAATTTTAAATATCTTTATTAACTGTAAAATAAAATAATTGCAAATAAACGGGTAAAGCTATATAAAACCGTTTCAAAATATCCGCGTTATTATTGATAATTGATATATACTTATTTATCCAATTAATAGGAATATATTTCTTGTATAATAATAAATGTTTTCTTATACCTATTATATTTTTTGACAGAAAGCATGCGAATTTTCATTGAATATATGGAACACTTTAAAAATTAAATGTCAATAATTAAAAAAAAATATTTATTTATTAATATTAAATAAACGCCCAAGAAAGAAAAAGTAAAACAATTCCAGAAAAAAAGAAAATTGTCTCTCCGGGTGAGATTCGATCTCCTGGGTACAAAATATGACGTTTCCAACTGAGCCGTCGGGAACCCTTTGCAGTAGATGCTTTAGCAACGTTTCAAGACTTTAAGCAAATCTTTAATATTTTATGTTAGACGAACGCGTGAGAAATGCGTTTTTTTTGCTTTGACAGAATTTGTTTTTCATTAGAAACTACACTCTACAAATGTTTCGTTCACATCGGTGGGGGGACGGCCGTGCACTCCCCTTGTTAGCATTTCATGGATGATTTTTTGTTTTTATCTGGGACTCAGCAATGTTCAGGCTTTGATAGTGTTAAGGTAGTGTCACCTACCAGGGGTGAGAAGGATAGTTCCCCTTCTACTCAACTATTGCTCCATTTTAAGGGTGTTTGTGCGATGGTTGGGTAATGGAACACTGGTTGGGTGCAGCTGGTGATATATATATATATATATATATATATATATATATATATATATGTGTGTGTGTGTGTGTGTGTGTGTGTGTGTGTGTGTGTGTGTGTTGTGTGCGCGCGCGTGTGCGTGTGTGTGAGCCTATGGGAGCGTTTTTGTAAGGCTCTAGCGGTCGCAATTTCAGATTGATTAAACTCGATAATTGAACGTTTTTTTGTAAAACGAAAACAATTTACAACAATTTGAGAGTGGGGGGTGGGTAATTGAAAATTCAAAATATTTCTATTACTACGGGTCCAGAAAAAACTTTTTATATAACTTGTACTGGTGGAATTTTAATTTCTACAACTATTGATTTATGCATGTTTTCTCTGACTCGAATATCAACGGAATTATTATTATTTTATTTTTTATGATTTCTGCGCTTTGTAATTTACATTTCCCCAACTCCTGTTTACATAGGCTCACACTGCCGGAATAATTGAGAATAGCTGGTGAGCTGAAGTTATCAGAGAATCATATTCCAGTGCGTGGGAAATTTGCTTTCCCCATCATATTTTTTCTTTCAAGTGCAGCCATTTATTCAAGTGAAATCTAGATTAAATATTGTTTATTTATTTAAGTGTGCCAGATATTTGAGCTATATTTTCCAAGACTTACAAGCTTATATTCTACCTTTTTCAGTTCACGTGCCTTATTTTTCTGTTTTCCGTTTTTCTTTTTCTCCAAGATCTGTATTCTAGTTTTCACTTCACATTTTCTATATTATTTTCAAATACTGGCTCTTTGAGATGTACATGATATATTTCCATTCTTCATTTTTTTTGTACAATTCCATCCATAATGTCGCTTCAATTTCTTTAAATTATTTCAGAAAGAAAATCATATTTTTTAGCAAGATAACCAGTGAATATGTTTCTGAGCGTTTAGTTC